>JAVJHY010382993.1:0-20165 GCA_035593235.1 Phascolosoma agassizii | reverse complement strand
GGGGAGCTTCGACGACACCTCCGAACGCGCAGTTCAGCGACTGCTCGAGGGTCACGATGCGCACTTTCACGCCGGGCTGATTCCCGACACTTTCAGCGACCTGCCCGATGGGCCGCTGGCATTCGCCCACGTGGATGTCGACCAGTACGAATCGGTGCGCGATTGCATTGCGGAACTTTACCCACGGCTGGCTCGCGGCGGCGTCATCCTGTTCGACGACTACGGATTTCCTGGCTGTTTTGGAGCCCGAGTCGCGGTGGATGAGTATCTCGAGCGTCGTCCCGAGAGACCGATCGTGCTTCGCACGGGGCAGGCAGCTCTCCAAAAGCTCTAGAGCACTCAATGATTACGGGTTGGTGAACATGTTCACTTGTCCCCGAGGTTCACTCGCGGCGACACTTCTTCGCGATGTCCAAGGAGAAGATCGCGAAGCTCGCGAAGATGTACGCGCCGGGGACGCTCCTCTTTCGAGATGGCGACCAGGGTGAGGTGATGTATGTCATCCAACGCGGCAAGATTCGGATCTTCACTGAAGTGCGCGACGGCGAGAAGCAGTTGGCGATCTTGGGCCCCGGAGACTTCTTCGGTGAGATGGCGCTACTGAACGACAAGCCGCGAACGGCGAGTGCCCAAGCTATCGAAGAGACGCAGCTGCTCGAGATCGATGCCAAAACATTTGGTGCGATGGTGATCAGCAACACCGAGATCGCCGTTCGGCTGATCCGCAAGCTCGCTCGGCGCCTCGATAGCGCGAACACCATCATCGATCTTTTGATGCATCGCGATCCAAAGGCGCGAGTGATTCTCGGACTGGCTCACGAGGCCGAGTTCAACGGTGAGACGCGGGAAGATGGTTCGGTGATCGTGCCGCTCGATCTTCCTGGACTCGCCAATCAGATCGGCCTGAGCGCTGGCGAGGTGCAAGCTGTGCTCACGCGACTCGATCGTCTGAGCATCGTCGAAGTCGGCAAGAGCGGTTTTCGCATCCCGGACGTCATGCGCCTGCACGAGTTCTTGGAGTTCCTGCAAATGCGCGAAAAGTTCGGCGACGTCTGAGCGACAATTCGAGAATTAGAAAGGGAGCGGCGTTTCCACCGCTCCCCGTATGAGCTCCCGCAAATAGGGAACTTGCTACAGCTGGGCGTAGTTAACTACGCCACAACCTCCGGCGAGAGCTCGTGGTTACTAGTACAGTCCATTCGATTTGGCCTCCCCCGGCGGTCGCCGGTGGCTCTGGGGTCTCTGGTCGAAGACCAGACCACTCAAGAGCATTCAGGTGGGGAGCACAGGATTGTGCCCCGCGTCGTTGACTCGGAGTTCCCTCTTCAAACGCAGATCCCAGGAGGGAACCAGACGGTTTGTCGGGGGTTTCACACCAATGCGGGGCTTGCGCCCAACTCTTCGTCGTTGTGGTGATCCCTGGGGATCCCATGAAGCCAGCATAAGGCTGCCGATCGGGCAGCACCAGAGTTGGTGCCAATTCAGGCCGCCTTCTGCGCAGTGGGACAGCTCGGGTCGAGCTCCAAAATCAGCTTCGCGACGGTCGATGCACGCCCAGCGGCGCCGCCCCGTTTGTGAAGCCACAAGCCTTGCTTGAGCGCGTCGATCGCCTCGGGGGTGCGATTTGCCCTGCTGAGCATGTGTCCGAGCGCAACCCAGCTTCGCGCACAGCCGTCCAGGGCAGCGAGTTGGCGGAGCGCCACAGCGGCCTTTCGGAACTCCCCTTTGCGGGCGTGCCGCTGGGCGCGACGACGCAGAGATCCGTGGTGATCGACCGCCATCACCCTCTTGCCTCGAATTCGTCGCCTGCTCATGATCGCTCCAACGTTTCACCCTTGAGAACAGCAAGTCCTGGGCCAGTCTCAGCAAACGGCATTTCATGGGGAAAACACAAAAAAGCCGCAGTTCCTTGGGTCGACCGCGACATTTTGGTCCGGCATGGATCTGCCGTTCGCAGTCAGCCTATTGACGGGTTCATCGTCCTAGCAGCGAGCGAGTTGCGTCTCTACATACAGGCTGTCGCTATGTCTTGACAGATCGCCCCGAGCTTCTCTATATCCGGACTGTCGCTATATCTTGACAGATCGCCGAGCTTCTCTATATACGGACTGTCGCTATATCTTGACAGGACCCGCAGTTCTCGGAATCGCAGGCCCTCGGTTGCTTCTTGGGGAAGAACTCTACTTTTGGGGCTTGGCGAGTTCGGCGTATGTACGGCCGAGTTCGGGTTCGATGGAGACGGGAAAGCCCTGCGTTTGCCAACCGGCTTCTTTCATCTGCCCAAAGTCGTCGCGTGCACCAACGAAACCTGCGCGCTGGTCGACGACACCGGTGAAACCCTCCTCGATCATCGCTTCTGCGGCGGCTTTGCTTCGACCGCCTGCCTTGCAACCAACCACGATCTTCGCGTCGAGCGCGAACGCTGCTTTCATGACGGCAAGGAACTCGGCGTTGGCCTCCATGCCCGAGGCGGCCATGTGTTTCCACGGCACGTTGTACGCACCTTCGGGATGGCCGCCCTCGAACTCGGGAACGGAGCGCACGTCCACGTAGACGTAGCCTTCATCCATCAGGTCTTGAGCTTCTTCGGGCGAGATGCGCTTCAGCGTCATGAACGCTTTCTAGACCTCCTTGAACCTTTTTCAACCGCCCGTTTTTTGCACTGCGGTTCAGACGGGCACTTCCGACGAGCACTGCGGTTCCGACGAGCACTGCGGTTCCGACGAGCGCAGCGGTTCCGATGCACTGCGGTTCCGATGCACTGCGGTTCCGATCGCGATCGGCACTGCGGTTCCGATGCGCTGGTCAGAGAGCACGCCGAACTTGGGCGGCGTCGAGTCGGTCATTGTCGCGGCACAAAAAGAGCGCTCGCTCCATGACTCGGTCCAGCTCGCGAAAGTTCCCCGGCCACGTGTGCCCGGTCAGCACTTCGACCGCCTCCTTGGTGAGCACGATCGGGCTGGCGCCTTGCTCGTGTTCGGCAACCAAGATCTGCTCGCGACCGTGTTGCGCAAGCAAGCGATTGCCGGCCCAGAGCGCAGCACGCGCGATGTCGTTGGGGCGGTCGCGAAGCGGTGGGATCGTCAGCTCGATACGCGAGATTCGGTAGAAGAGATCGTGCCGAAAATCTCCCGCTGCCACCTTGGCGTCGAGATCGTGGTCCGTCGCACCCATGATGCACACGTTGCAGGGCTGCGGCGCCTCGTCGTCGTTTCGCCGGTAGCGACCACGAAGCACCGGCGCTAGCCGCGCCTGAATCTCGCGCGACATGGTTGTGACTTCGTCGAGAAAGAGCGTGCCGCCCTCGGCGCGTGCGATCGCGCCCTGATGCTCCTGTGTTCCGAAGAGGTGGAGCGCCAGCACGTCGGGGTCGCGCCCACCGCTCGGCATCTTCACGAAGGGCGCTTCGCCTCCGGGATGCATCGCTTGGTGCAGCCCACGCGCAAGCCCTTCTTTGCCCGTTCCGGGTTCACCATGAATCAAAGCGTGGGTGACGAAGGGCTGGTCGAGCAATCGCTCGATCACGTCGAGAATGTTCTGCGACGCAGGATGTGGCGTTCGGTGCATCAGCACCAAACGCAGCCAATCGTGAAGTCCCGGCAGCGTCATCGGCCGCGGAGTATACGGCTATTCTTCTTCGTTGGAGCCTGTGGTTTCGGGTGCGCTTTTCGTCTGCTCGACGAACAGGCTCTCGAGCGAACGCCGCTGAGGACGCACCGCAACCACCGAAGCGCCAGCCTCGAGTGCGCGCGAGAGCATCTCTCGATGTTTCGTCCGCGGCACCGTGACCAGCCAGCACGATTCCGCGCGGTGCACGTCGAGACCCATCTCACCCAATAATTCGACCAGCTCCGATGACACGTCGGTGAGCTCGACCTCCATCTGGCCTTCGGCGCCGATCAGCAGCTCACTGAGCTTGCCTCGGGCCGCAACCTTGCCGCGCTGAAGAATCACAACCCGATCGCAGAGTACTTCGACGTCACTCAGAATGTGACTCGTGAAGATCAACGTTTTGCCGGCATGTTTCTGTTCGAGCAAGAGGTCGCGGATCTCTTTACGGCCAATCGGATCCAACCCACTCATCGGCTCATCGAGAATCAACACTTCGGGATCGTGCAGCAACGCTTGCGCGAGCCCCACGCGCTGCATCATCCCCTTGGAGAACTTCCCGATCGGTCGGTCTTTGGCGTCCACGAGACCTACACGCTCGATCATTTCGTCGACGCGCTTGTTTCGTTCGGCCCGCGGCATGCCAACCAAGCGCCCACAGAGATCCAGAAACTCCGTCACTCGAAGGTACTGATACACGTACGGGTTCTCGGGCATGTAACCGACGCGCTTCATCGCCGAGCGACTCACCGGCGCACCGAAGAGCTCGACGCTGCCTTCGGTGGGAAAGATGAGTCGCAGGATCGTCTTGATGGTGGTCGTCTTGCCGGCGCCGTTGGGCCCGAGCAGTCCGAAGATCTCGTGCGGCATCACATCGAAGCTCACACCTCGAAGCGCTTCGATCTTCTTTCGGAAGAACCCGATTCGGAACGTCTTGACCAGGTCCTTCACGCTCAGGACAGGCGCTTGGGTGGCCTCAGCCATCGAGGTCCTCGAGCACGCGAGCCACCGCGGAGATGACCTGCTGCCGCTCTACCATACTCATCTGCGGAAAGAGCGGCAGCGCAACACCCGACGCTTCCACGCGTGCGGCAACAGGTGCTGGCTCGCTTGGCAAAAAGGAAATGCTCGGCAACGCGTAGCTCAACCGTCCTGCGCCAACTCCCAACGAACGGCAGCGCGTGATGAATCCATCGCGATCGGTCACGAGGAGCCCAAGTGTTTGTTCGTTGCCTCGAGCCCCCGCGGGGACGCTCTGAAAACGAGCCGAAGGCAGCGCTGCACGGATTGCGTTCGCATGATCGCGACGTCGCTGGATGATGTCGGACAAGCGATCCATCTGGGCGCTACCCAGTGCGGCTTGAAAGTCGGTCAAACGATGATTGAGTGCTGGCAGGGCGAACTGGCCAGGACCCGACTGGCCGTGGTTGCGCAGCTCCCGCAGCCGGTCTGCGAACGCGGTGTCATCGGTCAACACCATGCCGCCCTCACCGGTCGTCAGCAGTTTGCGAGGATGAAAGCTCAGGCAGCTCGCCAGGCCCAACCCTCCGCACGGCCGACCATCGGCGAACACCGAGCCCAGTGCACACGCTGCGTCCTCGAGCACGGGCACATCGAAGTCGCGAAACCCATCTCGAACAGGCACACCGAACTGATCGATGGCCACGATCGCTTTTGTTTTGGAGCTGAGCGCCGCGCGCACGATCGCCGGCGTTGCGTTCCATTCCGCGCCGTCGACGTCGACCAGACGCAGACCTTGCGCACCGACGATGCGAATTGCGGCGTACGCCGGCGAAGGCCAGGTCAGCGCGGGCACGATCACCTCATCGCCCGCCTCCACGCCGAGTGCCTCGAGGCAAATGGCCAACGCCGAGGTGCCGTTCGAAACCGCAACAGCATGCTCGCGTTGGCAAACCTCGGCGACTCGCGCCTCGAATCGCTCGACTTCCTTGCCCTGAACGAGCATTCCCGTTGCCAGCACACGGGTCACCGCAGCGATCTCGGCGTCTTCGATCCAGGGTCGGGTGAGGGGAATCATCGGCGAGGGGTCTGCAAGGGAAACGGCGTAGGCGGCAGGTAGGGCGAGGGCAAGGCCAAGGTGTTGTGCTTTCGCGGAACCTTACGCGGATGGCGAAAGATTGAGTACTATGCCGCGCTGATGACCGACGACGAACTGCCTGCGCAGCTCGGTCGCTACCGGATCGTACGCCGCTTGGGAACAGGCGGAATGGCAGAGGTCTTCCTCGCCAAGTCCACAGGCGCCGAGGGGATTGAGAAGGTCCTGGTGCTCAAGCGCATTCTGCCGAGCTTTGCACGCAGCGCAAAGTTCATCGCGATGTTCGTCGACGAGGCCAAAGTAGCCATGCGGCTCAACCACCCGAACATCGTGCAGGTGTACGCATTCGAGCAGGTGCGTCGCGAGTTCCTTCTCGCAATGGAGTTGGTCGACGGTCTGGATCTGGGGCGTCTGGTCACCGCCGCACGGCGCGCCGGCAAACGCATCCCCTATGGTTTGTGCGCTTACCTCGTGCTCGAAACGGCGCGTGGTTTGGACTACGCGCACAAACGCAAAGACGAAGCGGGCAGCGGCATGGAAATCGTGCACCGCGACGTCAGTCCGCAAAACGTGCTCTTGAGCTACGACGGCGTCGTCAAGGTGGGCGACTTCGGCATCGCAAAAGCCAAGTTGGTGTCCGAAGAAACCGGCGTCATCAAAGGCAAGTTCGCATACATGTCCCCCGAGCAAGCACGCGGAGAACGGGTCGACCACCGGAGCGACGTGTATTCGCTCGGTGTGCTCTTGGCCGAGCTCTTGATGGACCGTGCGATGTATCCCGGCCAACACGGGCTCGACGTGCTCGAGAAAGTGCGCGCCGGAGAGCTGACCCTGCCGCGTTCCATCGACACCAACGTGCCCCGCCCACTGGAACGAATCGTCCGGCGCGCCACGGCATTCGATCGCGAGGAACGGTACCAGACCGCGCGTTCGATGGCGGGCGCGTTCACCCAGTTCCTGCACATGCAAGAGCAAGTGTGGGACGGCGAAGCGCTCGAGCGTTTCATCGAAGAGGTCGCACCGCGACAGAAGACGAGCCCGGAGTCGGTACGGCGCGCGCTGCAGACCTTCACCGGCGGCGTGACCGTGATGAGCGGCATGTCGACGCGCGAGATGCGCGAGCGGCGCAGGGTCGTGGTCGTCGCTGGGCGCATTCGAGGCATGGATGCGACCGCACTCGACGTTCAAGACGTGCAGGTCGATGAGGCGACCGCGAAGGTCTTGTCCGACGTCGCATACAAAGCGGACGCGGTTCTCTCGTGGCCGGATGGCCTGGGACGCAATCGGTTCCGCTTCATTGTCGGGCTCGGCAAGACATCGGTGTCGGATCCCCTCAAGGCCACGCGGCTCGCCACCGACACCATCGATGCACTCGAAGGGCTCTCGGCCGACAAGCTGGTTCCCGTGTCGGCGTCGATCGGATTGTCGCGCGGGCTCGTATCGACGGTGCGCGATCACAACGGGCGACTGCTTCGGTATGCACCCGTCGGTGATGTGCTCGAGGTGGCCGAGAAGCTCGCCGAAGCCGGAAGGAAGAACGAGCTTCTTCTGGCTGGCGAAGTGTTTCGTTTGGTGCGGCGCGACTACGCCTTCGACGAACAACCCAAAGAGGTCGACGTCCAGACCCAAGCGACCAACGCACCCAGGATGATCCGCGCGTGGCGCATGCGCGGATCCCGAACCCAAGAAGAACGCGCCGAGGCCGTTCGTGAACCAGTCGACCTGTTCGGGCGCCGCGATGAACTCAGCACATTGGACCGGCTCTACGCCGAGGTCTGCGAATCGGGCCGCACGCATTTTGCAGCCGTGGAGGGCGAACTCGGAGTCGGCAAGACCGCGCTCATCGGCACCGCGCTCGACGGTTTTCGGCCCCCGGCGAAAGTCTTTCGAGTCGAGTGCGCATACGGCGCGGCCGATGTTCCCTTTGGTGCAGTGGTGCAGTTGATCCGCGCCGCGGCAGAGATCCCAGACGAAGCTCAAGAAGAAGAAGGGCTTGCTCTGCTCGACGAGCGACTTCGCATGCGGTTGAAGTCCGCCGAGCGTGCGCCGATGCTCCGCGCACTGCGACCGCTCTTTGGAGTTCAGGCCAAACACAAAGACACGGCGACCGACCGCACGAACTTGATCCGCGCAGCCGTCGAAGCACTCGTCGTCATCGCATCGGCGGAGACCCCAATCGTCGTGTGGATCGACTCGTTGCATTGGGCCGACACGCCCTCCCTGCAGCTGCTTGGTCAGATGCGTCAGCGCAACTACGAGGTTCCGTGCCTGGTGCTCATGAGCGCACGCACCGACAGCCGGCTCGATGCTGCGTTTCGCGGCGTCCCACGCATCGAGCTGCGAGAACTCCCCGCGGAAGCACGCGGTCAGCTGGTCAGCGCACGATTCGACGCCGACGTGCCGACGGAGGTGTTTCAACTCATCGAGACGCGCGCAGGCGGTAACCCCTTCTTCATCGAAGAGCTGGTCGAGGCGCTTCTCGAGCGGGACGCGGTGCGGGTGGAGTCTCGTTCGGGCGAGCGACGCGTCGTGCGACGACCCGAGGTTCCGATCCAACTTCCAACAACCCTCGAAGGTGTGATCGCGGCTCGTTTGGACGAGTTGGAAGAGAAGGAGCGGCATGCGCTTCGTTGGTTGTCGGTGGCCGGCGCAGGATTGCGAACCCAGGACCTGAGCTCGTTGGCCTCGATGGACCTGACCCTCCCGCTCAAGGGGTTGGTTGAACGAGGGCTCGTGCATCACCGGCCCAACGACTCGTTCGAGTTTCCGAACGCGGTGGTTCGCCAGGTGGCCTACGAAGCGACCGACATCGAGGACCGTGTGCGCATGCATCGACGCATCGCGCAGCATCTCGCGGCGCATGGCGCAAGCCCAGGACGCATCGCGCGTCACCTCGAACAGGCAGGCGAACGCGTCGCCGCAGCCAAGGCCTACCTGAGCGCCGCCGATGCGGCCCGTGACGTGTACTCCAACCGAGAGGCGCTGCGTTTCTTTGGCCGCGCGTTGCAACTGCTGGCGCCCGACGACGACGCAAAGCGTTTTCGCGCACACGAAGGCCGCGAACAGATCCTGCGTTTTCTCGGGCGACCTCACGAGCAGCTGCGGGAGCTCGAAGCCATGCGTTCGATCGCCGAGCGCGGAGGAAGCCCAACGCGCCGTGCTGTGGCGTTGTTGCGGCGGGCGCGCTTCGACCTCGACAACGCACAGTCCGGAGAAGCCGACGAGTTGGTTCCACGTGCGTTGGAAGCTGCACGTGCCGCGGGCGACCTCCGACTCGAGTTAGACGCGTTACGCGTCGAAGCGGAACTCTCGCGCGATCGCGGCGAACCGGATCGTGGATTGCGCGCATGCGAACGCGCGCTCGAACGCGCTGGGTTGGTTCCAGACCTGCTGAACCAACGCGGCTCGATCCTGGTGCAGAAGGGCATCCTGCTGCGGCGGCTGGGGCGCAGTGACGAAGCCTACGAGGCCTACGCCGAAGCGATCGTGATCTTTCGGCGACTCGGTATCCGGCGCAGCGAAGCGTTTGCGCTCAACTCGCTGGGTGTCGCGCTGGCATCAGCAGGCCAGTTCGAGGACGCGATCCTCGCTTTTCGTTCATCGATTCACATCGATCGCGAGACGGGAGATCGCCTGCGTTTGGGCCGCAAACTCTCCAACATCGGCCAGCTCTACGATGCTCTCGGCGATGCGGATCGTGGACTCACTTTCGTGCAGCGTGCGCTGGATGTCTTCGAAGCCGTCGATGACCGCGCAGGACGTTGCGATGCGCTCGCGGCCATCGCGGAGATGATGCTCGACGGCGGTGCCGCACCGAGCGCCGCAGTGGTGCCTCTCGATCAAGCGCGACGAATCGCCGAGCGGCTAGGCAGCAACTACGAGATCGCGCGGGAGCGGCTCGTACGTGCAGAGCTCGAACGCGCCGCCGGCCGACCACCCGAAGCCGAGCAGGCCGCACGCACCGCACTCAAGGCAGCCCGCGCCGACGGGTTGGCGGGATACGAGGTTCACGCGTTGGCACAGTTGGCGGCAGCACTGGTGAAGCGCGACGAACACGAGGCGGCCAAGAAGACCGCTGAAGAAGCGGCGACGATGCTCGCGCGCGTCGACGTGGAGCGCTCAGAGAAGGTGCACCTGGTGCTGGCTCGGGCATTTCGCCGTCTTGGCGCCGAAGCGAAGTCCGAGGCGCTCTACCGCGACGCGGCCGCGCTTCTCGAACAGAAGTCGGGGTTGATTCGAAGCGACACGATGCGGAAGCGTTACCTCGAGAGCGCCGAGGCGGTTGCGATTCGCAAGGAAGGCCCGTCGCCGTGACCGGAACCGGAGTGGTTCTTTCTGGTGGTGGCTCGCGAGGCGCCTACGAGGTCGGCGTGCTGACATACGTGTTCCACGATCTCGCGCAGAAGCTGAATCGTTCACCTCGCGTAGATCTGATCAGCGGCACCAGTGTGGGGGCAGTCAACGGTGCGTTTCTGGCGTCGACCGCAGACAACTGGCGTCGCGGCATCACCGAGCTCGACACCTTGTGGTCGCAGCTCGCACTCGCCGACGTAATGTCGTTCGGAGTCCGCCAAGCGGCAGGGCTGCATCGCGTCTTACTGGGTGGCAAGAAGGCACGCGGCATCTTCGATGCGTCGCCACTGGTGAAGCTCGTCGGCGAAGGGGTGCGTTGGCGCCAACTGCGACGCAACATTCGAGACGGTGTCGTCAAGGCACTCACGGTATCCGTCACCAACGTCGCAACCGGGCGCCCGGTGGTATTCGTGGATCGGCATACGGACGTCCCATTGCCGACCAAGCTCCCCAACCAAGTCGCCGTGCGAGGTTCACGAATCGGCCCGGCACACGTGTTGGCCTCTGCGGCGATCCCCCTCGTGTTTCCCCCCATCCGAATCGGAAAGCAGCTTCACTGCGACGGCGGACTCCGACTCAACACCCCCATGGCGCCGTCGATCCACATGGGGATGGACCGTCTCTTCGTGATCGGTGTGTCTGATCCAGCCACTGCGGACGGCAAGGGCGTGCTGCCGGACGACGTCTACCCAGGCGCTTCGTTTCTGCTCGGCAAGATGCTCAACGCATTCCTGCTCGATCATCTCAACGCAGACATGCAGGAACTGGAGCGAGTCAACGTCGCGCTCGAGAACGGAATCGAAGCGTTTGGCCCGGACTACCTCGAACGGCTCAACGCCGTCTCTCGCGCTCAGGGCCTGCCCGAGCGGAGAATCATCCGTGCCCTGGGCGTGAAGCCGAGCGAAGACCTCGGCGTGATCGCGTCCACCCATCTACGCTCCAACGCGGTTCGCTTGGGTGGAACAGTCGGCCGCGGTTTCCTGAAGTTGCTCGACGTCGGCGAGGGCGGCGATGCCGACCTGGCGAGCTACCTGCTCTTCGACGGAGGCTACGCTCGGGAGCTGATCGAACTCGGTCGGCGCGATGCCCAGGCCAAAAGCGACGAGATCGAGCACTTCCTCTACGCCGGCACCTGAGGGTGTAGCGGGCCTGGTTGTGGGGACAAAGGCTGCTAAACTGCCGTAGTTACATAAGTATCGACAGAATTGGACCTGATGCTAAGTTGTGGAAAGAGTCCATGGCTAGCGTTCGACCCCTTCCTGCCCAACCAGAGCAACTGCTTCAGCGCGCCCTTGAGGCGGCTGACCCAGCGACTCGGCTTCGTCTTGCTCAGGACGGGCTGGCGGCTGAGGTGGATGCGCCTGATCTGCAGTTTTTGCTGTTGCGTCAGGCCTACTTGGCCCATCTCGAGCTGCGCCAGCTCCGCCGAGCCGTCGATGCCACCGAGGCGATGGTGGGGACGGGGGTCATGCGCGACATCGCCTATACCGACCAGAGTCGTGCGCTTGCTGCCATGGGCGAGACGAAAAAGGCGGTCGACGCTCAACGACTGGCAGCCCGAAACGCGCCGAGCAACCGCAAGAGTTTCCAGTATTGGGCGCTCGCCACGCTGCAACATTTCAGTGGTGATGTCGAAGGTGCGTTGGCCACGTTACGTCGTGGTCTGCGCCACGCACAGAAAGACCGCCTGCTCTTGAAGAGCCACCGCGCATACATCCGCCTCGACGCCGGCCTTCCTGTTCGTGGCTTACAAGCGCTTCGCAAAGAGCTCGAACATTCGAAGAGCGGCGAAGGCTACGGGCGATTTCTGCAAGGCATGATCGCGCACCTCATGGGCGACCGTGCCAACGCTCGCGTCCAGCTTCAGGCGTTTCTGCGCAGGAATTCGAGCATCGACGAAGCCAAGCGACTGACGATTCGCGAAGAGCTTCGACGTGCTCGACTGGCCCTGGCCAGCTTTCAAAGCGATTGAGCCCGCTCCTATCCCCCCTGCGCATAACTCGGCTATCTTCCCGGCGTTGGTCGTTCTGGGAGGTTGTATGTCGCGTGTTCTTTGCTTATCGCTCGTAACGCTTTTGGCTTGTTCCAAGAGCTCCTCACCCGACCCGGATGGGGCGATCCTCTTCGACGCGGAACGCCCCGATGCCGAAACGCCGGATGCGCCTCTTCCGGATGGTGACCTGCCCGACTCCGAGGTTCCGCCCGAGTGCGGCGACCGATCGGTCGATCCTGGCGAGGAGTGCGACGACGGCAACACCGACCCCGGCGATGGCTGTGACGCCGACTGCAACATCGAAGCGGAATGTGGCGATGGTCGACTCGATCCCGGCGAGAGCTGTGACGACGGCAACACCGACCCGGGCGATGGATGTGATGGCACGTGTTTCCGCGAGGCCTTCTGCGGAGACGGCACCGTGGATCCGGGCGAGGTCTGCGACGACAACAACAACCGCTCGGGCGACGGATGCCGCTCGGACTGCCGATCGGACGAAACGTGCGGCAACGACATTCGTGATGCGCACGTCGGTGAAGCCTGCGATGGCACGCCCGGTTGCGTGGACTGCGCGCTGACGATGTGCGGAGACGACACCGTCACGCTCCCGGAGACCTGCGACGATGGCGGCACCGAGCCCTTCGATGGTTGCGGTGCCGACTGCCAAGATGAGATCAGCATGATCATCAGCAGTTTGCTTCTCGGCGAAGAGGGTGGACCGGGTTGTGACTTCAGCGGCGACGGCGTGCCCGACCACGGCTTCGCCCGAGCACTGGGTGGTCTGGTCAGCTTGTTGAACAGCATGTTCCTCGAGAGCGCCATCGCGGATGGCGACCTCATTCTCCTGCTCAACGCCATTGGCCTCGACGACCCCGCGATGGCGAACGACGACTCGTTCTCGCTCGCTTGGCTCCAAGGAAGTGACGCCGACGCTGACCCGAGCAACAACCTCGGTGGCAGCGGCGAGTTCTTCGCAGATGGCGGCTCACTCGATGTCGACGGCAACCCGCTGGCGGCGTTCGAAAGCTCGGTCATGAGCCGCATGCTCGACGGTGGCCCCGAGGACATCGACTTCCCGATCGCGTTCCTGCCTCTCGAGATCCGCCAGGCCCGAGTCACCGGAACCACCTCCGCGTCAGGCGGCGAGGTGAGCAACATCGAAGACGGCCTGATCTGCGGCGCTGTGCCGCTCGTCACGTTGGCGTTCCTCCCGAACATCATCGACATGTTCCTCCCGGGCGACCCTGCGCCGCCCTGCGACGGTTCAGCGATCGACTCCACACTCGCCGATGTCGTCGTTGGCGGCACGCCTGCCGGCTTCATCTTCCCACTGCCGGGCGTCTCACCCGATGTGGATCTCGACGGAGACGGCCTCGAGCGCTTCGAGATCGACCGCTCTGGCGCACGCGGCTGTCAGCCCGTCATCACGGCCTGCATCGACGGCGACGGAACTCGGGTCGCCGGTCGCGACTGCGTGATGAACTCGCGCTTCGAAGATGGTTGGTCGGCGGCATTCCCCATTGAAGCGGTGCGCGCCAGCATCATCGGCGTGATGTAGGAGTCTTCAGCAGAGCGGCGAGGCCAGCCGGCTGCGGCTGCGGCTGCGGCTGCGGCTGCGGCTGCGGCGAAGGCTGCGGCGAAGGCTGCGGCGAAGGCGAAGGCGAAGGCGAAGGCGAAGGCGAAGGCGAAGGCGAAGGCGAAGGCGAAGGCGAAGGCGAAGGCGAAGGAGACTCGCAGTCGCCCTCGACGAGAATCAAGGCCGGCCGAGCCAAACTCAGTGACCAAAGTCCTCGTTGGGTACGCCCACCCAGGACGGCCCTATTAATAGGCACCAGTCGCTTAACTTGACATGTGCGCCGCCGGATGTGGTCACGATTCATTAATAGGCGCCAGTCGCTTAACTTGACATGTTGCGCCGCGGCGTCTGGAGCACCGGAATCGAGCAAGTCTGTGGCGGGCGGCGCGGGAAGCCGAAGCCGAAGCCGAAGCCGAAGCCAAGCCGACGAGAATCGAGGGCTAGCCGCAGAGCCAAAGACTCAACAAGCAAAGTCTTGCGTTGGTGGCCAAGGGCGGCTGCTATTTGCCGCCAGTCGCTTAACTTGACATGTTGCGCCGCGCCGTCTGGAGCACCGGAATCGAGCAAGTCTGTGGCGGGCGGGGCGGGAAGCCGAAGCCGAAGCCGAAGCCGAAGAGAATCGAGGCCCAGCCGCAGAGCCAAAGACTCAACAAGCAAAGTCTTTGGGGTATGCTCACGGAGCAATGCCCCCCCCTACTCATTCACTTCTCGATCAAGCCTACGCAGACCGACATGCCGGCAAGATTGACGAGGCGTTGCGCGTTGGAATCGCTCTGATCGAAGCTGACGCCGGTCAGCTGGGCGCGGCCGTCCTGACGACGGCGTGTTTGGTTGCGAAGGATCGCGGGTTTCTCGCGGGCGAGGTCGCATTGCAACTGATCGACGCCTACGTTCGCCGCGGCGAGCTCCCGATGGCTGTCGTGACAGCGCATATTGCTGAGACTGCGGGCGAAGAGGGGCTCGCAAAGCTCAGCGACATCGCAGCCGCGTTCGGCAAAGGGTCAAAGCGCCTCGCAGACGTCTCCCCAACCCCGCCGCCGTTGCCTGCAGATGTCGCCGTCGATACAAAGCTCGCCAAGTTGAAAGGCGATGCCTTGCTGGACCGTGGCGAGCGCGCGCTGCAGTCGGTGCTGGCCTGGGACGACCCCGTCGACGCCAAGAGCAAGACGCCAATCCTCCCTCTCTTCTCTCGATTGGCCCCCAAAGCGTTGACCGACTTGCTGGCTGCATTCGAGGTGCGCGAAGTCGCGGCCAAGGAGCTGGTGATCGCGCAGGGCGAAGAGGGCGGCGAAGCCTTCGTGCTCGCGCGCGGCATGTTGCAGGTGGTCCGCGGCGAGGGCGACCAACGCGCAACCCTGGCGGGGCTGGGGCCTGGTGCACTCTTCGGCGAGATGGCGTTGGTCAGTGAAGCACCACGAGCGGCGGCGGTCGAGTCGGTGGAGCCAGCGACGCTGCTCGTGATTCGACGTGAGGCACTCGAGAAGGCGTCTAAGAAGAACCCCGTGATCGGCGAACAGCTTTCCGCGTTTTGTCGCTCACGCATGCTTGCCAACCTGATGCGCCACAGCCCGATCCTGGGTGCGGTCAAGTCGGAAAGCCGAGCCGCGCTGCTGGAGCGGTTCACCGCGCGTCAGTTCGAGCCCGAGGATGTGCTCGTCGAAGAAGGCAGTGATGCCCAGGGCCTCTTTCTGATCGCATCGGGTGCGGTCGAAGTTCTCGGCGAAGACACCGATGGCGACCAGCTCCGAATCGCTGAGCTCGGTCCTGGCGATGTCGTCGGCGAAATCTCGCTGGTACTGCGCCGCCCCGCCAACGCCACGGTACGGGCGGTTCATCCCACGGTGGCTCTCGAGCTGACCCACCAGGAGTTTCAGGAGGCCATCCGGGAGCATCCGGAGATTCTGAGCGAGCTCTACGAGATGGCGACGCAGCGAGAGGAAGAAACTCGCTCGGTGGTCGCCCAAGAAGCGCTCGACGTGGAAGACATCATTCTTCTCTAACGTTGTTCTGGCATGTGCTCTCCCGTTGTTCTGGTACCTTGCGTCGCGTGAGCCCCGACGAAGCGTCGGCCCTGGCGGCCCGACTGGTGGAACAGGTCGGCACCGTCCTCCGCGGCAAGGAAGATGTGATTCGGTTGACGGTGGTTGCGCTGCTCGCGCGTGGCCACGTGCTCATCGAGGACGTTCCCGGCGTGGGTAAGACCACCTTGGCGCGCGCGCTCGCCGCATCGATGGGTTTGAAGTTCCGCCGGCTGCAGCTCACCAGTGACTTGATGCCAACCGATGTGCTGGGCGGGAGCGTCTACGATCGCGAGGCTGCGACGTTCGTGTTCCGCCCCGGACCGGTGTTCACGCAGGTGCTTTTGGCGGACGAGATCAACCGCACCACACCCCGAACGCAGAGTGCGCTGCTCGAAGCAATGGGTGAAAGGCAGGTCTCGATCGATGGTGAGACGCACCGGCTCGACGACCCCTTCTTCGTCATGGCGACGCAGAACCCACGAGACTTCTACGGAACCTATCCGCTGCCCGAGTCGCAACTCGATCGCTTCTTGCTACGGCTGCGTGTCGGTTACCCGCCCAAAGAGGTCGAGCGCCAGGTTTTGATCGATCGCGGAGCATGTGATCCCGTCGACGCGCTCACACCTGTCGTCAGCAGTGAAGAACTTCTCGCCGCACGGCAGGCGGTTCAAGAGGTGAAGGTCGAGCCCGGTCTTCTCGAGTACCTGCACGAGATCATCCTCACCACGCGCGACCATCCGATGATCGAGGTCGGTGCTTCGACACGCGCCGGACTTGCGTTCACCGGAGCGATTCGAGCACGTGCATTGGTCGAAGGACGTAACTACGCCATTCCCGAGGACGTCAAAGCTCTGGTGATCCCGGTACTGGCACATCGCCTGCGCACCGCAGGCTCCGATGGTCCTGACGCGCGCGAAGACGCCGAAGCGGTCTTGAGCGAGCTCAAAGAGCAGGTGTCGGTCCCTGTCTGATGGCTGTCTGATGAGGCCGGTCTGATGGCCGCGCGAAGGCGCACGTTTCGCTTCACGCGCGAGGGAAAGATCTTCGTTTCGGTGACGCTCGGCGTGGGTCTGGCCGCGGTCAACACCGGAAACAACCTGCTCTATTTGGTACTCGGGTTGCTGCTCAGTCTCTTGCTGGTCAGTGGAACGCTCAGCGATGTCGCCCTCGCTCGAATACGACTTCGGCGCAAACCTCCTCGGCGCGCGTTTGCCGGGACGACATGTGTGGTCGAAGTCGAACTCGAAAATGAGAAACGGCATTTGCCGAGTTACGCGCTCGAGGTCGAAGATCGCACCACCGAAGAGGTCGTCACCGAACGCAGCTGCTTCTTCTTGAAGGTGAGCGCGAGCGGAAAGCAAACAGCGACGTATCGACGCACACCCAAACGGCGCGGGTGGTTGCGCTTCGAACGCTTCGCCGTTCGCACCCGCTATCCCTTCGGGTTGATCGAGAAGGGGCGCATGATGGCAGTCGCCGACGAGCTGCTCGTGTATCCCAAACTGATCCCCGTCGACGCGAGCTTGCTTCGCGGGTTGGGACTTGGGGAGGACGCTCCCTCGCGGCAGATCGGACATCATGGTGACGTGCGTGGACTTCGCGACTACGTCGACGGCGACGGCGCGCGTTCGATCCATTGGCGACGCACCGCCGCACTGGACCGACTCGTGGTGCGCGAACGACAGTCGTTTGCGCGCGCGCGGATCACGTTGCTGCTCGACCAAGCCGAGCCCGAACACAACACACCAGAGGCCGCGGCGGCCTGGCGCGAGTCGTTCGAAGACGCCGTTTCGCGTGCCGCATCACTGACGCAGGCCGCGTTGCAGCAAGGCGCGGCGGTCGAAGTACGAGTGAGGGGCAAAGGGAGCTCGTTGGTCCTTCCCGGGTCGCCGCCCGATCCGATCTGGCGGTTCTTGGCGCTACTCGAGAGGGTGCCACTGGCCAACGCACCGCCACGACCAGCCATGGGCGACCACACACTCGAAGTGCAACTCAGGCGCGCGGCATGAAGTTCGCCTCGTTGCATACCGCCGTCTCGTACCTGCTTGCGTCACTGGGGTTGGTCGCACTCTCGTTTGGATCCGAGCTTCCTTTGACAAGCGCCGTCCTGCTTGCCATCGGAGTCGTGGCGAGTCTCTTTGTCGGCCCCAAGCAGTGGGACCGGCCTGGATACACGAAGCTGTGGAACGGCATCCTCTTGGGCTTCCTTGCACTTCAGACAGCGCGTGGGTTCTTCTTGAACGGAGTAATTCTTTCGTTGGGCATGGAGTTCGCAGGATTTCTTCAACTCTCGCGTCTCTTTCATCGGCGCACGGCCAAAGATCATCAGCACATTCAGACGCTCGCGTTCCTGCACCTGATCGCCGCCACGGTGCTCAGCACGGGACTGGAGTACGCGGTCGTGTTTCTCGGCTTCGTTTTGGTGACGCCATGGATGTTGGCGTTCACGCATTTGCGGAGCGAAATCGAGGACCACTACGGCGAACCCGACAAGCCCGGCCCCCGAGTAAAGCGTGTGCTGAGTTCCAAACGCATCGCCGGACCCGGATTTTTGTTCGGCACCGCAGCGCTCTCGCTACCCCTCTTTGTCGTCACGGCTGCGTTCTTCATGCTCTTTCCTCGCGTGGGAATGGGCTTTCTCAGTTTTGGCGATGGAGGGGGGCGGCAAGTCGCTGGATTCGGCGGCAACGTCGCGCTCGGCGACTTCGGTGTGATTCGCGACGATCCAACCGTCGTCGTGCGTGTCCGACCGCTCGAGCTCGACGCAACGCCGCCCAACCGGATCAACCTTCGACTGCGTGGGACCTCGTTCGACCGTTACGAAGGCGCACGCTGGACGCGGTCACTCTCGGTGCCCGAGCGCTTCAGTGCCGAACTCGGTCACTTCTTGATCCAGCGTCGACCCACGGGACGCGATCAGGAGCAAGAGCTCGAGATACACGTTGATCCAATCGACGAGCCGGTGGTGTTCTTGCCCGACGGCACCATCGCCATCGAAGTGCCACCACGAATCGAGAACGCAACGAACGTCGCTCGGCGCCTCGAACGCCGCGGCGGTCTCGACATCCGCTATTCCGACGGAGATGGACTTCCGTTTCGGTACACGGCCGTCATCGCGCGAGATGCAGTGGGACGCATCCCCGATCCACTCACCGCCGACGAGTTGATTCAGTACGTTCAGCTCCCCGACGGTCAGCAGCGCATTCGAGAACTCGCGATCCAGATCATGGGCGAAGGCACCGTGCGCGAGCGAGCCCGCCGAGCCGAGACCTGGCTGAGCAACTCGGGTGAGTTTTCGTACAGCCTCGCCATGCCCGACACGCGTGGACGCGATCCGCTCGAAGTATTCCTCTTCGAAGCAAAGTCAGGGCACTGCGAGTACTTCTCCACAGCGCTCGCGGTAATGCTTCGAAGCATGGACATTCCCGCACGCAACGTGACCGGATTCGTCGGCGGTGTGTGGAACGAATACGGCGGCTACTACGCCATCTCACAAGGCGACGCCCACAGCTGGGTCGAGGTGTACATCGACGGCGCGTGGGAGACCTTCGACCCGACCCCCCCAGCGCGCGGCGAAATGGGCGGAGCCGACGATTGGCTCGCTGAAGTCCGCGCCGTGCTCGACGCACTACGAACCCGCTGGTCCGACAGCGTGGTCAGCTACGACCTCCAACAACAAGTCTCCATCTTGCGACGGTTCTACCTTTGGATGCGCTCGTTCCGAGCCGAAGGTGACGACGCCGAACCCGAAGCGGTGGAAGACGACGCCCGCCTCGAGCTGGGACGCGGCACCACCGGCTCAATCGCCGTCGCCATCGCAGCAGTGCTCATCTTGACCGCGCTCGCGCTCCTATGGCGCCGACGACGTCGCAAGGGTCGACGACCGAGCTTGCGCCAAGCCACCAGCCTCTACGAAGAACTCGAACGCGCCCTCCGACGAGCAGGCCACACCCGACCGCCATCACGCACCGCGAGCGAGCACGCCGATCACGTCGAAGAAGCCGGCTTCCCTGCCGCCAACGCCGTGCATGACATCACCGACGCCTACCTCGCAGCCCGCTGGGGCGCCGCCGAGCTCGACATCGCGACCCTGCGAACGCGAGTCCGCCAAGTGAAGCGAGCCGCGCGAGCGACCTAACCAAGATCGTCACAAGCCCCATTCACGGCCACAGAGTATCCGGACCAGATCGGTAACGAGTGCCACATTGGCACCGAGGGAACTCGTCTATAGGCGACCGTCGTTATATCTTGAGGCACCGAGAGAACTCGTCTATAGGCGACCGTCGTTATATCTTGACATCCCCGCGCGGGTGGGGCAGATTTGGGTATGCCTAGGCCGAGGTCGGAACAAATCGATTATGGGGCGACGCCCTACTACCACTGCATGACGCGATGCGTTCGGCGGTCCTTTTTGTGCGGGAAGGATCCTGTTTCGGGGAATGACTACGAGCATCGGCGGGGGTGGATCCGGGATCGACTTCATAAGTTGGTGGCTGTTTTTGCGATCGATGTTTGTGCTTATGCGGTGATGAGTAATCACCTGCATGTGGTTTTGCA
>JAVJHY010381919.1:0-12655 GCA_035593235.1 Phascolosoma agassizii | reverse complement strand
TTGATAAAATTCTAGCATCTTTTCCTTGATTTGGATAAATACCTATCCCTTCAATAATATCTCCTGCAATAACAATATATTTAACTTTTGCCGCAATTCTATTTAATTTTTCATTAGAAGAACGACCATTCATAAAATCTAAAAATCTTTGGAATGCATCATCTACAAAAACTTTCGCACCAAAATGAATATCTGAAATTGTTACAACATACTCTTCTTTATCAGTTGACCTTAAATCCATATTATTTGGTGGACTTGGAATTACAAATTCATCAGTCCAAATAATATCTTTCCCAATTTTTCCTCGAACTCCGATCCCTTCATCAAGACAAAAATTTTGGATTTGGGCAATCATTTCTTTTTTATCCTTATTTACAAAGCACTTAATAACTCCAGATTTATCTTCAATTGAAATCATAAAATGTCCATTTTTAGTTTCAGTAATATCTGAAATTAATCCAATAATTGTAACTGGAGTATTACTTTCAAATAAATCTTTTAATTGTGAAATCCTCATTACAGTATCAATATCGATAGTTGCACGAGCTTTCAATAATTTTGTGAAATACTCTAAACGCCTATTAAAAAATAATGTAAAATCATTAACTGATATTTTATGTGGAGGTTCAATATAATCAAAATCAATTTCAACTCCGAATTTTTTAGCTTTTTCAATAGTATCTAAATCAGCATTAAATTTTTCTTTTTTCACATAAATATCTGAATCTAATTTAGAAATAATTCCAATCTCTTTTTTCAAATAATCTAAAAAATCTCCATAAATTCTTAATGATCTTTTATCTTTAGAATGATTTTCAAAATGTTCTCTTAAATCTACCCAATTAGTTTTTTTTAAATAATCAATATTTTTATCAGATACTTCAACAGCCATAAAAACATCAACTAAATCAGAATTTAAAAAATCAATTTCTACTCCTTTTTCCAAAATAATATCAAACTTATTCAAAAAAGCAATTTCTAAATCGGAAGACTCAAAAGAAACTTCGGAAATCACATCTACATTTTTTTTACTTAAAATTTTAGAAAATTCATTACTCATAATATTTTAGTATATTTTCAAACTTATAAAACTATTTGAAAATTAATAAATTTAATATAATATTGCATATTATAACTAAACATATTAATTATATATTTTTATTTAAATAAAACACTTTTATAAATAAAACTTAATTTATTTATACTATGGCTAAAATTTCAAGAGAAAAATTTAAAGTACACGAAGGAGTATTTGATGAATTTACACTTAAAACTCTTGAAATGATGAAAAGAAAACATTATTTTGATGAATTGGGTAGAGCTATTAAAACTGGTAAGGAGGGTGATGTATACTTTGCTTATCGTGGTGAAAAAACTCTAGCAATTAAAATTTATCGTATGACTTCAGCTAATTTTAAAAAAATTTCACAGTATATTATTCGAGATTACAGATTTCGTAACATTAAAGGTAGTTTAAGAAAAGTAATTTTAGTTTGGGCAGAAAAAGAATTTAGAAATGTGGCATTGTGTCATAAACACAATATTTCTGTACCTTATATGTACAAACAATTTAATAATACAATTGTAATGGATTATATTTTTGGAAAAATGTTAAAAGATACTGATTTAAAAGATCCAATGGAATTTTTTGAATTATTATTAGAACAAATGAAATTAGTAAGGCATGAAGCAAAATTAATTCATGGTGATCTTTCAGAATTTAATATTATGGTTGCAGACGAATTACCTGTACTAATTGATTGGGGTCAAGGAATGTCAATTAAAAATGAAACTGATTATGAGGAATTAAAACCTATGCAAGAAAGAGATGTTCAAAATATTGTTGGATATTTTAATAGATGTTATGATTTAGATTTAGATTATCAAACAGTTTTTGATAGAATTGAAAATAATAATTAAATTTATTTTAAATATTTTAATTTCTATTTTCTTCTTTTACTTCTATGACTTTTAATCTTATTTGTTTCATTTTTCCCAATTATTGATAAAATTAGAATCATAGCTAATAATCCAATAATCACATATACAAATAACTCATTATTTTTTGAAATTGTATATGGTAACTCAATATTTTCTTCATTAATTAAACTTCCTGATTGTTCTCCGTATTTTATTAAAAATTTAATTTTTTTATTATCTTCAAAATCTAATTCAGTCATATCAACTCTGATTTTAATAACTTCTAAACTTTTTGGTAAAATTAAAACTTCATCTGAAATAAAACTTTCACTAATTGAATCTACTAATAAATTTTTAATTTTTAATTTCACAAATACTTTTTTCTCACCAGTATTTTTAATTTTAAACTCAAATCTTTTAATCTCCTCATTATAATTAACATCTAATATTTTAATATTTGAATTATCTAAAATATTCAGAAATCTCAATTTTATTTCATCTTCAACAACTCTGTCCAAAAATATATCATTTTCCCCGTAAAAAACTTGAACTAAAATATCATAATTTTTCTCTAAACTCTCAATTTCATAAGGAATTTTATAAATTATACTTTCATTTAACTCAATATCTTTGATTTGATCATATTCAATATAATCTATAATCTCCTCGTCAGATTTTAATGTAATGTGGATTTTAAAAAATCCTTTCATATTTCCCTTATTTGATACATCAACTACAAATTTTTTACTGATTTTATTATATATTGAATTATCTATTATTAATTCACTCTCTTTTAAATCAATTTTGAAAAGTCTTAATCTTTCTCTTTGTAATGTTTGTTGTTGATTTGAAGACCCTGTTAAAATAGCTTTTGAAATTTTTACAACAATTATAATATCTGAATTATCTTTAATAATTCTAGCACTTTGAATATTTTCAACACCTAACAAAACACCTGCTTTAATATCATTATCTTTAATAAAATCAACAACAGATGGTGGTACCCTGTCCTCTCCAATTAATAATACTGGAACATTTCCCTTTAAAATATCTTCTTCCAAAGTATCTCCTGTTGATAAAATAATATTTTTACTAGAATTTTCAACTAAAATATTACTAATAATTAATTGATTTAATTCATATTTATCATTTGATTTCAAACTTTTTTCAACTTTCAAGTTATTTAAAAATGTAAATTTACTATAACTTAAATCAGAACCAATATAAATAATTTTATTATTATTAAAATCTTTTTTTTTAATTTCTTCATTTAAAAAAATTACAAACGCATCTTCTTTTATAGCATAAGCATAAGTACTCAAAACATTACTAAAATCAATTTCATCAATAAAAATAATTTTTGAAAAATCTCCATACTCGTACAAATCAAAATTATTCTCTTCCTTATTAGAATTAAATTTTTTTTCAATTAAAAATCCTTTTCCTTCCAATAATTCACTAAACCCAAATTCGATTTTATCATTTAAATCTTCAATCAAGATAATTTTTTTCTTTTTATCTAAAATTTCAATAAATTTTGTAACATTATATCCTTCACCCAAATAATTATAATCGTATCCTTTTGAAGTTCCAAATAATGCTCCTAAATAAACATCTTCCCAATTTTGAGAATTTATAATAACTTGATAATCTTCTCCAAAACAAACTCCAAAACTTAAAATAAAAAAGCAAATAAAATAAATTTTTTTTTTTAAAATAGAATCCTTATACATAATTAATTTAATATAGAATGAATAATATAAACTTGATGTTGAATATTTGTATTTAATTTAATTTAAAATTAGTTAAATTAAACTAATTTTAAAATTTACTCTAATGTAACATAAAAATAATATGTATTAACAGCTAATGCTTTAACAGGAACCATCATCTGATAATCATATAAATTACCGTCAAATCCTGTCTCTGGTGTTGATTTTATCTCTGTTGCAAAAACTAAATCTGTTATAGCATCTGTTCCATCATTTAAAATTCCAGATGTAAAAGTATCAATTGTAACTGAAGGTGTTGATGGAATTCCAGCAACTGTAGCTGTACTCGAAAATACGTCTGAAATCTGATCAGGGTCACTTGCTGTACTAAATCCAAATGCGATATCTGATGCACTCAAATCGGCAATAAATAAATTTGACCAATCAATATCTGTTCCTTGTGTTACATATAATGTACTAAAATCTACTGCTCCAAAATCAAATAATGTTCCACTTCCCGCACCTAATTTTAAATCTCCTGATACTGTTCCATATAAACCTTGCCATTTAACTGATGCTGCAGTAGTTGAAACATTAATATTATTTACAAATCCCCCAGTCGCATTAATTCCTCCAGTCGCATTATAACTAAACTGTTGTCCAACTCCATTAGTAATTGTGGTATTAGTAATACCATCCACAGCAAAAGCTGACCCTCCTAATAATAACATAGATGCTGCAACCACAGCAAACCTTCTAACTTTATTTTTAATCATATGGTATTTTATTACTATTATTATTATATAGCATTTTATTATAACAAATTAATGTCGAAATCTATGTTTAAATTTTAAACTATTTTTACTATTTTTATTGATTTTTAATATATTCATAATTCCAAACCTCTAAATTATTAATCTCACAATATTTATTGGAGGCTGGAGTTAATTTATCGTATTTTTTAATTAAAATGTAACTATTAACACAGTAATTTGAATATTTTTTCATAATTTTTTTCATAAATTCAACATGAATCATTGGATTTTTTTTAGATTTATCTATAATAAATAAAATAAAATCCAATTTAAAATTCCCTTTCAAAATTATAATATTTTGATTTTTTTCAACATTATCAACTACTTCAATATTATTATATCCTAATTTTTTTATGTTTTTTATTATTTCTTTAATATTAATATTATTTTTAGTTTTGTTCTTTTTTTTAATTATACCAAACTCAGATTTAATATTACTAATATCATTAAATTCACAAATATTATCTTCAAAATTAAAATTATCATTCAAATTAATTCTAGTAATTAACACATTTTTACAACAATTAGAACATTCAACATTAAAACTTTTTTTATTTTTTAAGATCTCATAATCTTCATCATAAATTTCTAATTCAAAAGTTTTAAAACAATGCTTACAATACATATTATATACTTCAAATTTATTTTTAAAAAATTTTATTTTACTAATAATTATTCCTATAATTATAATTAAAATTAAAATAATAAAACTTTCA
Organism: Phascolosoma agassizii; assembly: GCA_035593235.1. Classification (NCBI taxonomy): domain Eukaryota; kingdom Metazoa; phylum Annelida; class Sipuncula; order Phascolosomatiformes; family Phascolosomatidae; genus Phascolosoma; species Phascolosoma agassizii. Next base: position 7,492 of record JAVJHY010381919.1, on the reverse strand, counting down.
AATTTAATTTTTTGTCCAGAAAAATTAATGTTATTACTAATAATAAATCCTGAAACTCCGTTAATTTTATTTTTTGAAAACTCATTTGAAAAACTCTCACTAACATTTATAGAATTACTACTTTTAACTTTATCATTAAATTCTTTATTTAATTTTTTTAACTTTAATAATATATCATCAAACTCCTCCGATTTTAAAAATAAATTATCTACTGAATATTTTAAATCCATAGACTCAATTCTCAAAGATTCATCCTTACTCAAAATAAAAATACTTAACTCTGATTTATTCTCTAAATTTTTCTTTCCAGTTAAACTTAACTTATAATTTAAATACAAATAATTATCATTAAAACTTAAACTTAAAAATTCTGAACTTTTAGAACTACTCTTAAAGCTATCAACAAACTCATCAATTTGTTTCAAATTATTTTTACACAAATTCCACTGAAAACCAAATAAATCTTTTTTCTCACAAAATTTTACAAACTTATTATACTCATCCCTTAACTTTTTAACATCATTTAAAATTTCCTTATAATTTTTAAAATCCATAACAAAATACTTTTTAGAAAATAAATTTTCCATATCTTCAAGTTTATAATATAACTCATTTAAATCATTAAACTCATACAAACTAAAAAACTTTTTCATATAATTATTTGCTTTTTCTAAAAGTTCATTCTCAGTAATACCTAAACTTTTAACATTTTTTTTAAACAAAAATTTCTCATCAAATTTTTGGTAATAAATAAACTTATCATCCTTTAAAATAAATTTATTATTAAATAATTTCATAATATTTAAATCAATATTTACTTTTACCTTGTCCCAAGTATCCATATTAATTAAAAATCCTTCTGAATAAAAATACTCATCACCCATAATACAAGAATGATTAATTAAAAATTTGTCTAAATACTCACCCTTTTTATAATCATAAACTCTTATGTACCTACTTAAACTATCACTATTTCTATCAGAATTAGAAAAATTATATGTTTTAGATTCTAAAAAAATATAATCCTCTCCTACTCCACAAAACTTATTGTACTTGGTATTTATCTTATAAAAATTATCATTATCTTTATCTAAAACAAAATCATCTTTAATTAAAAAATCATCATTTTCAAAAATTATATTTTTTTCTTTTAAAATATTATAATCTAATCTAGATATGGGTAAAACTCTACTATTCTCAATTTTATAATATGTCTCAATAAAATAATCTAAAACTGGTTTTTTATTTTCATCATAATTATGGTATTGTATATTATTAAATTTTAATATAAATTCTGAATCTAAAACTTCTTCAACAATTACATCTAATCTTGAAACATCCGAAATATTTTTATCCCAATAAATTCTTTCAATTTTTTTTATATCATCATCAAAATAAAATATTCCTAAACTAAATGTTTTAAGCGCAGATATATTGGAAAAATTATAACTCTCAATTCTTTTTTGAATAAAATAATTCCCTCCTTGCTCAGAATTTAGAAATTTAGTCGAGATATCATAAAACCCAATTTCTAAAATTTGATCATTTGAAAAATCATATATAAAATATTCTTCAATTGTTTTATCATCATATTTTTCAGAACTATTTGAAAAAATTAAATAATTCTCACCAATAAATCTGACATTGTTATCTATTGAGATAATTGGTTTTTTTTCAGAAAATAAATTATCAACACTAAAATTATTGGACTTAAACTCAACATTATCTTCAATATTATTATTACAAAATCCAACGCCAAAAATTCCAAAAAATAAAATTAATGTTATAATTTTTTTCAACACAAGATATAAAATTTAATAATATATAAAAATTAAAACAACTACTTTACTTTACACAAATATAGTTTCAAAAATAAACTTAATTTTTATTAATTTAATTAAAAAGTATATAGTGCTCAATTTTTAAAAACAATGTAATTTAGTCATTTAATCTGGTTCAATCTTTGTTACTCTCAAGTAACACTTATCCAAAAGATTTATAAATCTCTAAATCAATACTCAAATATAAATGGAAAACAAAATTCCTCTAAGAGAATTAGCTTCAAATATTAAAGTTAGAAAAACAGTGCGAGATTTAACTACAAAACTAAATCCTGCTGATAATGAATTAATGGAAAGTTCTTTCTGGGATATTGGAGTAGCATCACCAGATGAAATCATGGGTGACTTTAACTCTCCACAATATATTTCAATAATTCCAAACAAATTTTTAAATAATTTTACATTAAGAGCAATCCCTGGGCACACAGCTTCAGGTCACAGCTTATTTGGAAAGATTGGATGTAAACCAAATACAACAATTGATGATGTGTTTGAAGCATATGAATCTCAAACTGGGACTAATATGTATAAAGAATCTCAAAATGAAATTAATAAGGTTGGAAAAGCAATTCAATTATGCGCAAGCGCAGATCCAAATCAACAAATTTCTTTAGAAAGTGATTTATTTGATAATCCTTTATTTAATAATTTTACAGCATTAGACTTTAACAAAGGTTTTTTTTATGGTGGTAATTTTGATAACTTTGAAGGAATTAGAAAACATGTTGCTGACGAATTTGGAGTAAGTACTGGAGGGGGAGAATGTGAATTAGTTGATAAAAATATTATTCGCGAATTAGGAATTGACTTAACAGAATTTACAAGTGGAGATTTTAAAAATGAATTATTAAAATCTTTAACACATGAACAAAGAATTAAAGTATTTAACCAACTTGGATTAATTAAACCAAAATCTGACTTAGATTTTGAACACGTAATTAATTGGGAAGATGTTTTGGACCAAGCGACAGAATATGTAGCAAAACAAGATACATTTCAACAATATATTAGAACAAGAAAAGGTGGGGGGGTATCTGATGATATGGCTTGTATGGCTGCAATGTATCTTGACTTTGATCCGCAAATTAAAATACCCACAGCAAAACAAGTATACAGCTTACAAGTTGGAGCAAATGTTGCTGATGTTTGTGACACATTCACAAAAGCAACAAGCCTTTATGTGCCTGGGGGATTTGACCAAGTTCTAGCAGACTTTGCAAATCACTTATTTGTAAAAAGAATTAAAGATGATAAAATATATAGACAACAATGTGGAATTACTGATACAAGATTAGAACAAATTTTAGAAAATCCAGATTTTGGACTAGTATCAAAAAATCAATTAATTGACATTGTAGCACTAGTTAAAAATCCATCAAAAGATTTTTACGAACATGGACACAGTGGAAAAAATTCTAGTTCAGAACAAATTCATTCCTCTGCAAGATATTTTATTAAACAAGTAAACGATAATAACACAAATAGTTTTACTCTAGAACAACAAATGATTGGAAATTTTTTAGAATTAAATAATCAATTAGCAATTCAAGGATACGACCAAATTAATCCTCTTGAAGTTTTACAAACAACAAATTTAATTCAAGACCAAACTGTAGGTTTTCACGCTCAACCACTAAAAGATGTATTAAATTTTTATAATAAAAATATAGCTCCAATCTTATCACAACCACCAGAACAAAGAAGAGACTTAATCCATAAACTATATGGAAATAAATAGAAATAATTTATTAAAATAATTTATTATCTTTCTAAAAAATTAAATAAAAAATGATTAAATATAATTAAATAATTATATCTTTAATTATGCCAAAAATGCAATAACTACAAGAATTGTTATAACAAATAATAAATTATCAAATAACTTCTCAGCTCCAAGCTCAAACACTTCCTCAGCCTTAATTGAATCATCTTCTAAATATAAATTTAAACTTGAATAACTCATCGCATAATTTGAATACAATAAACCTGAACCAACATCACCTTGGCTAATTAAATCTCCAGAATACTCAGAATAAATTGTTGGAATAAATGGAAAACTTCCTTGGGAATTTAAATTAATTCTAGTTGTAGTTAACTCAACAAACTTCTCAATAAATTCAGCTTCCTCAGATGAAGTAATTCCAGCAGAATTTAAAACTGTATTAACTCTCCCATCTAACTCTAATCCTTTGTAAATACATAAATACTTATTTTCACTTGGTGAATCATAAGTTAATTGTTCACTAATTAATTCATCAAAAATATCTAATTCATAACTTGATAATAATTCATTTTTAATTGAAATTTCTCTATTAATTTTTCTACAAACATTACTAATCTTTAACTCATCAAAAGCAATTTCTGGCCCAGTATGAGAAATAAATTTTTCCCATAAAGAAACAGTATAAAATCTTTCAACTGAATATGAATATAGTCTTGTTTTTTGATTTAAAATATTATTTTCCAATTTTAAAATAACTGAATCATTAATAACCAACTTAGAAGAATTATCAGTTTTATTTATTTCTTCAAAATTTGTTAAATTTAATTCTAACTCATTCGCACTCTCAACTAACTCAAGAGCTTCATAAGTTCTATCAATTAAAATTAAATAAACATAAAAATCATTCATTGTTTTAATATTACTTTTATAATCTTTTGACTCAAATAATTCTAAACTTTCCTTAACTTTTATCTCAAAATCTTTAATCTCTAAACTTCTATCTTCTAAACTTAAATTTTTTAAATTCTCAAAAGAATTCTTTAAATTTAAATTAGCATTATAACAATAACTCCCCATAGAATAATAATTTTTTTTAGAATCTGCAATTCTAGAATCATTTAATGAATTCTCGGAATTATTAATTAAAGTTTCTTCAGTTGAATTTTCTTTAACTAAATCAAAATCTATTGAGTTTCTAATATCGATGGATCTAGCACACATATCATCAGAAAGTTTCTTCATTAATAATTGATATTCAGAACTCTCAACCTTTTCAAGTTTTAACTCATAACTATCTCCATTAAATTCATTATATGCATCAATAATATCAACTGATCTAATAACTTCAATTCCTGGATAAATAATTGTTTTATTAAAATCTGAAAATGCTGGAACTAAAACTTTATCAAATCTATGCGCAAGAGCTGTTTCAATCTTTTTATCAACACCTCCAACAACACCAATAATTCCTCCTGAATTTAAACTTCCAGTAATTACAACATCCTCAGTTCTAATCTTTTCACGATTAATTGTTTTAGCAGTTAAAATTGCAATTGCTGAACTTGCCGAAGGCCCCTTTAAAACTAAAGAGCTTGAATCAAATTCATAATAAAAATCATAATTATCACAATCTAACTTAAATAAATTACAAGCAATCTTATTAGAATTAGTAACTGAAATTTGTGTATCAATCTCAACTAGAGAACCTTGCTTAATAAATACATTTCCTGAGCCTGGTTTAGTAACTAACTTTAAATCAATAACTGACCCGGACACAATTTCTCCTTCACCATTCTCGGACACTGCAAGTAATTTAACACTATTAGCATAAGAACTATTATTCTCATACAATCCAAAAATCACAAAAGAAATTAAAAGTAACTTTAAAATTACAATACTACATATATACATAAATTTTTTAGTAAAAATTTTCTTAATACTAATTCTAGAAGATTTCTTATTTTTTTTAATATCGGAAGATTTTTTAGAAGTTTTATCTAAAACCTCATTAATAGTTTTTTTATTCATAAAAAAATATAATTTATAATTATTATAAATATTATGTGTTTATAATTAAAATATAATTAAAAATTAAAGAGTCTCTAAAGTTTTTAAAATTTTACTCATCTCATCTTTTGGAATTTTAGAAGAAGACTTCCCAGTTGCCCCAATAGATAATTCATTTAACTTTTTATTAACAATTGCAAGTGCCACCCACATTTGCGCTTTACTCTTATCCTTAGCTAAACCAATTGCATCATCATACTCCTTTGTCTCTAAAATTAATTCACTTAAATTTTGTTCAACTACTAAATCTAGATTATTTCTCCAATTTTTACTACTCATATAACATTTAACTTCATTTTTCTTTATAAATTTGTCTTTTTCTAGTGAGAACAACAGAAACCTTTATAAAAAATCAACATCATATAATACTATAATGGAAAACACAAGCAAATTAGCAAATTCAATTTTACTATTAATTGTTATTTTCGGAGCTATGGGCTGGATTATTTCCTACCAATCTGAAAATACTATGTCCTCAGAAATGTTTGAAAAAAAGTCAGAACAAATTTCTGTAATTAAATTTACAAAAGATACTAAAGTTGAATCACAAAGACCAGAATTAGTAACTGATAGATACGTAAACACATTAGATATTAACGATAATGTAATTACAATTGGATCTGATGGTGCAATGTACAATGTTAGAAATGGAGTAGTTTTAGCTGATAATATGATTATTAAAAAGTCACAAGACGAATCATCAAATGTTAGATTACACCAATTAAGAAACTCAAATACACAACACGATTTTAATTAATTAAAATCTTTTTTATAATTCTAAATGAAATCGGATTCAATTTCAAAACAACAATTTAAACAAACTTTTCAAACTAATTTTACTCAAAATTCTAATACAAATATTTATGTTCCAAATCAAGAAGTATATTCTGATACAGAACTTGGAATTAGAATTAGTAATAATAAATTTATTTTATCCTTACAAAGAAAAATGAATCAAGAAACTATTGATGAATTTATAGAAAAAATGCACTTTGCAAGTGCAAATGGTGAACAATTTATGCCAATATTTTTAGGAGGAGAAAATAATGATTTTATCATGCCATACACAAGACACAAACAAAGGATTCAAAATTGTGGACATAATCCTGAATACGTGTATAAAATCCCAAATAAATTATTACATACTTCACAAAAACAATCTGGAAGAATAATTATTTATAATTCAGAACAACAATTAATTAAAATATCTCATACAAAAAAAGTTTACGCTAAATCTATTATTCATAATGAAATGTATTTATCTCAATCTGAATTAAATGACTTACTAAAAGAAGAAAAATATCATCAAAAACAACTAACAAAAGCTTTAGAATTTTCAAAACCTACAATCTTAAAACTTGAAGATTTTTTAATTTAAACATTTTATTAATAATTAAATTTTTCATCTTTTAATTCTACCTTTAAATCAACAGTTAAACCTCTTTTAATTAAAAATTCATCAATTTTAGGAAATACTAAACTAGTTAATTGTTCTAAACATTCTTCACCTTTTTTCCTTGTCAAAATTGAACTTTCATCAAGAATTTTTTCTAAATGTGAATGTACAATTGGGATGGCGTTTTCAAAATAAACATTATCGACATATCTAGATTTATGATACCTTTTAGTCAAATGATATGGTAAATTATTTTTATTCATGTTAATATTCATATCATTTAGAATATTATCAATAAATACATATCTACTACACTCAATTGCTTGTTTAAATTTCTTTAATTTATGAATTGATTTTGCTTCTCTAACTCTATTTTTTTCACTATGTAACTTAAATGGTTTTCTTCTCAAAATATCAGTTCCACTAGCAAATTTATACATATTAAAAGTCCAATTATAATCATTA
>JAVJHY010381918.1:72251-82963 GCA_035593235.1 Phascolosoma agassizii | reverse complement strand
TTAACGCACTAAGACCATTTTTCATAAAATCTAGTTTGGAAAAGTATGAACTTGTGATTCGCAATAATCTTGATAAATTATTCAATGGTGTTTCAAAAAAAATTCGATTTGATTTTGTTAGTGAAATTAGCGCACCTCTCATCGAAAACTTTATCGCAGAATTAATTGGCATTCCAGAAGAAGCACGGCCACGTATATTTGTTTTAATTGATGAACTATTTAAAACAATTGATCCCGGCGGGACAGATTCAGAATCGCTGGTCAGTGAACACGCCAGTCTGGAATTAGAATCTATTTTTTTGGAAATTATTAGTAACAAACGGAAAAATGACGATCAAAATATTACCACCCAACTTAAATTTTATAGCGATCTAAACCAAGGTCAAATCGTCTCGACAGGAGTAGTTCTGCTGTTTGCATCACGCACTAATACGAGCATGTTTAGTTTTATAATGGCGTTAGCTATTCAATATCGGAAAATATTCGGGAGTCTTGACGAAAACAGCGCTGTTAGACAAAACTTATTTAGTGAATGCGTAAGATTCGATAATCCAATGCAATCAACCACATGGTTCGCGAGACAGGAAATAAATTTGTCAGACAGAATTCTACGTTCTGATCAGGAGTTTCTGATTTTAAATGGAGCAGCAAACCGAGACCCCGATAAATTTCTAACTGCAAACGAGTTTGACCCAAATAGAAAATATCTCAAATACTTGTCGTTCGGATATGGATTGCATTTCTGTTTGGGGTTTCATTTAGCTAAGCTGTTTTGCCTTACCTTAATTGAAAAAGTAGGCAGCACAAGGTTTCCAGAATTGGAAGCGGATAATCGAACCTATCGGAATACTTATTCCATTCGAAGCATTGATAGCCTGATATTAAGACACTGATTCAATGCATGAAAAAAGTACTAATTATTTGTACCGAAAAAACAGGGAGCGACAATGAGCACCTTCTCAAAATTGTAATTAAAACCGCTACGCGACAAAATCCTGATGAAATAGTTGTCGTCCAAAACCATGATAAGTTTGTTCCAATTTCAGGAGTCACAACCCTATTTCACAAAAAATCCGAAAGTTACCAATTGTCATCTTGCGTCAATGTAGCCCTGGATTACTGTGAAAACAAATACCGCAATGATTTTATTCTTATCTCTGCTGGTGATGATTGTATTTGGCACAGCAATTATCTTGAAACAATGACACTTGACCTTCCATACTTTACGGTCAGACAACCGATGATTTCTTATCTTCAGTGGCCTTTAGATAACGACTTCGGGTCGACATTTATACCTGGCAGCTGGTTAAAAGAAGATGTCTCTACGCTAACCAACGCGATTCAACGCCTGGGTGAGTTAGGAGATAACTTGCAGCTCTTTGGCTTAATCTCAGTAATCTGGAATAAGGAGCTATGTGGACTTCGTTATGATCCGAAATTCGACGGGAATTGGGGACTAGAAGATACTGATTTTGGCCTTCAGTTGCTGAAGAAAGGATGTTCAATTGTTCAGCAAGAAGGAGCCTTTACCTGGCATGTCTCTACGGGTTGGAAAGCCGAGAATCATCAAGGATCTCATGAAGAAAGAAGTAACAATACTAATAGAGAATATTTTTATAAAAAATGGAGGAACTAGCAAATTTCAAAATTCTTTTAAAATCAGAATGCTGGTCCTATTGTTCTACGCTAAAGTCTTTTTTATAGTCAATTCGTGCAAACCCAAATTGGAATCTATAGTTGATGTCTTATTAGATATCGAAAAAAGTGCGTGGTCTACCAGGAAAGGTATTTTTCCCGTTACAAGAAGTACAAATAAAAACCGTTGGTAGTGAATTGTCTCATAGCATATTACTGGGAGTTTATGATGTAATTTGTTTTGCAAAAAAAAGCTTGCGAAAAATCTTGATGAATCGCTTGTGCTTGAAACAGCTTTAAATAAATTGGCCAATTACCTAATGTAGTATAATGAAATTAATTTATTGAAATCCGGTTACTCGTAATGAATGAATCACGTAGAAAATTAACCCAAGTGGTTTGGATTACACCGATTATAAATTCCATTAGTTTACCAATTCATGCCCAAACATCGGTATGCACTAATGCTGATCTTAGTGGAAATTGGCAAATTGTTGTGACCCTTAATCCCACTGGGGTTTTTAATAGCACTACCACCCTAAATGCCGATGGGACGGGGGCTTATGAAAATACTCCGCCAACGCCTATGGATGCAGGAACCGTTGCATGGTCGGTGTCAAATCAAGAATTTTCATTTTTGTCAACAAGTACCCCATCTGGTGTTACTGCCAATCTTCCGGGAACGGTTGATGATAATTGCTCATCAATCTTTGGGACATATACAAATAGTGTTGGTAACACCGGTACTTATGTGATGACAAAGCTATGAATTTTATTGTGCAGTAATTAAGCTTTGCCTTATTTAGCTTCGTTGATCAAGTTATACAAGCACTATACAACAAGGGAAAAATGATCGTTTTGGCAAGTCAGATAGGAAGTGGTTAGCAAAGATAATTTGCCCAACTATTCGGCCATCAATCTACATAACATTGTTGTTTTTCGGCTTGTTTAGTTTTCAATAGTGTACAAAAGCTATCTGCATCTATATTTCCACCCTTTGCAATCGTGGCTATGACCTTACCCTTGATGTTGATCTTGCCGCCAAGGATGGCTGCCAGACCAACAGCTGCACCAAGTTCAACAATGATCTTGAACTGTTCATAGGCAAATCGCATAGCAGCGCGTACTTCTTGATCGCTGACGATCAAACCTACAAGACTTGTCAAGTTGCTGTGTTTTGGTCATTGATCAAGTATGGATCAGGAAACAGACATCTGTACCTTTGTCGCTCATGCGCAATCGTCGCGTATGACAATGTTTCGACTGTCAGTGACCGAAGAACCAAATGGTCTCCAGATAGGAGAGATATCGAGAAAATTGCATGCTCTCCCAAGACTATTCTGGATAGCTTATTGGTCTAGTTGATTCTCAGTTCAATTATTTTATATATCGCTTCCAGTTGAAAAGTTGAAAAGCGTACTGCATTATTGGATCCGTTATTCGGATATACTGATTCTTCTTATAAACCGAACTAACACAATTATTTGAGGTTATTAATATGGCTGTATTCCTGATTGCTGATGTAAAAGTTACTGATGACGCATGGATTCCTGGGTACGCGCAAGATGTGCACGAAATAGTTCACAAGCATGGTGGAAAATATTTATCTCGAAGTGGAAACATAACCAACGTAGAAGGAGAAGCTCTTGATACCACTTTAATTGCGCTGCTCGAGTTCCCAGACATGGATTCCTGCCAGTCGTTTATCAATGATCCTGACTATGCCCCCCATGGAAAATCTCGAGCGGATGGAAGCGTAAGTAAATTTAATATCATTGACGATACTGATGTAGCAGGTACTATTCCGTACCTGGGCAAAGCGGAGTAAAAATCAAGCGAGTAGAAGGGGCCAGGATTCTAATAGCACTTACTTAAGCCTTAAACCTGAATCATTCCGGACCTGATCCGGAATCTATAACTCGGGTATTCGTTATACGATCAGTGGGTTATGGGCCCCGTGGCCACCACGTGGTATCAAGTACGGGGCGACGGAATATTATTTTATTTTCGACAATTCAGACTTAAGTAACTGCCATTAGGCCAGGATTCCTTTATTCATTGACAAAAAAAATCCCGAACAAGAACTATTCGGGATTTTTCAAATTTTTAGTTAGTGGGAATTCTATGGATCTACAGGATCTGGATCAGGATCAGGATCAGGATCAGGATCAGGACTAATTTCGCAATTGTTCACGAGGTCGAAATTTGAGTCATAGTTATAGCCTTCTGGCAGTCGCATACCAAACTTCTTTTGAAAATTGTCGTTCACTCGACTACAAGCCTGATTTGCGGAATGCTGTAGTGGATCCCCACAGTCCATAGCCTCACAATAAGCGTTGCAAAGTCCAAATGCACCTCCCTCACTACCTTGAAAAACATCGCAAATGGTTTCCACAGCGGGTGTTTCCCCATCAGGCGTTTTCGCCTGAACTAACGCTCCAGCTGAAACCAAAAGCAAACCCGCAACACCAACCCTAAGCTTATTCAACATTTTGTTACCTCCAGATATCATATATAGACCTTTACCGATGTGTAAAAATAACACACGCCCTCTATTTGTCAATAGGCATGGTATTCAACTTGGAAGTAAATTGGTCTTTGAATTACCACTAGTAAAAACAAACAATAGCTATAAAGGATCAGTAATATCCATTGGGTCTCCTGACGAATTCACGAATTCAGTTCTTTGACATACTGCCCTGCTCATCTTGACTAAATTTACAAATCTACCAGACAATGTATAAACGTCGGACTTCATATACATAAATTTTGCAATTCTAAGTGTTTCATCGAGATTCCAGACTCATTTATGATAAGTTCTTACACTCCGGTTTAAATTTTTTTACCAATTCAAACCGTGGGGAACCAGCAGTGCGTACACCTTCGCTATCTGTTTTTCTCTGAGTAAATTATAGGTTTTTTATTATAGTTCGTTCTCCATTACTAGATCCTCTTGTGCGATTGGTACATTCCCGAGGTACTATTCCTACTACGTGCATCTGATTAGGGTATGGTTATCAGACAACATACCCATCTATAGGGCGTTAAACCAATATAGTACTTAAATCTATAAACAGCGTAATCTCACTAGTCTAGTTATTCTATGCTTAATCTAACACTTGAAGAAGTTTTTGACTTATCTGTAGCGGCAGCAACACAATCTGGCGCGACCCAGAAAAATGCAATTTCACTAGCGAATTCGATTAGAGAAGCTGAAGCAGAAGGTATACGAAATGTAGGGTTAGGGTTTTTACCCTTCTATTGTGATCACCTATTGAATGGCACCATAGTAGGTGATGCTGTTCCAAGTATTTATAGTCAAAGTCCATCCGTGGTTCTAGTGAACGCCAATAATGGATTAGCGCATCCCGCCTTCGATTTGGCGGAAGACCTGCTGTATAAAAAATCAAGGGAATGTGGTTTAGCAGCACTTTCAGTTAGAAATGCCTATTACAATGGTGTTGAAGGTTACTTCGTACGGAGAATGGCTAAACAGAGTTTAATTGGATTCGCCTGTACCAATGCCGCAGCCATGGTTTCTCCCTTTGGAGGTAAAAACCCTGTTTTCGGAACCAACCCACTGGCATTTGGTATTCCGAGGCTCAACTCGGAACCCCTTATAATCGATCTTTCTACCAGCGCCACAGCATTCGTGAATGTCGCCGCTGCCGCCCGCAAGAATGAGTCAATTCCTAACACCTGGGCACTTGATTCAAGCGGAAATCCAACAACCGATCCAAGCTTAGGTTTGGCAGGTTCGTTACAGCCCCTTGGTGGTGCCAAGGGGACAGGTTTGGGAATAATGGTGGAAATTCTTGCCGCAGGATTATCCGGCGCTAATTGGTCGTTAGAGGTTCCGGATTTCGATATTGACTCCACGATGCCACCCAAAATAGGACAATTTTACATGGCAATCGACCCTTCTCGGTTTGGCAATTCCGAGCTGTTGCAACGTTTGGAAGTACTGCTGGAAGAAATGTTAAGCCAGACCGGCGTGCGCCTACCCGGAGACAGTCGAGTTAACGCACGCGCCAAAGCTGAGACAAAGGGTGTAGAAATTGAAAAGACGCTATACGAATCTATTCTTCAATATACATAATCAGATAAAAACGGATATTTTTCGCTAACGAGGACATAGCAAAAGGGGATAACCTTTTAACTATTCACCAGACTAATACTTTTTTGCCACTAGATAAGCATGAATACCAATCGAAATATCTTGTTCATAATGTGCGATCAACTCAGACAAGACTACCTTTCATGTTACGGGCACAAGACATTGTCGACGCCAAATATCGATGGTCTTGCCAGTCATGGTGTGAAATTTGACCATGCCTATTGCCAAGCGCCCCTCTGCGCGCCGTCCAGGGCAAGTTTTTATTCGGGAAGATATCAGTCCAGTCACGGTGTAATGGGAAACGAAGATGCCACGCAGCTCGGGGAAAAACTGCTGGCTGATTATCTGAACCCCCTTGGTTATCGCACAGCAGTAATTGGTAAAACCCACAATAAAAAAAGCAAAGCGGATCTGCGCAGCGCCTATGTTGATCCAGACTCGGACTATGCGCGAGCGGCTTTTAGCGGCGGCTTTGAACCGTATGAATGGCATGAAGGATTGTATCCGGATCCTATTTTACCGAACGCTCAGGGATACACTAATTATCTGAAAGATCTCGGCTACGTAGAATCCAATCCTTGGGATCAGCGCGCCAACAGTAGTATTGATGAACAAGGAAATCTGCATTCGGGCTGGACGCTGCGTAGCGCCAGATATCCTGCAGCCATTCCAGAAGAGCATTCAGAAACCGCGTTTTGCACTAAACGGGCGATGGATTTCATTACCGAAACTGGCAATAAGCCCTGGTGTTTACATCTCAGCTATATCAAACCGCACTGGCCGGTTATTGCCCCTGCCCCCTATCACAGTATGTATACCTCTCACGACATACAGCCTGTTGTATCTGACGAAAACGAACTTACTAATCCACATCCCGTGGTAGATGCGTTTATGCAACAGGAGTACAGCAAATCCTACGCCTCTGATGAGGTAAGAAAAATTGTCATCCCTGCATATATGGGGTTGGTCAAACAAATTGACGACCACCTTGGCAAGCTAATCAAGTTCATGGAATCCACGGGTTTGATGGAAAAAACCATGATTGTTTTTACTTCGGATCATGGCGACTACCTCGGCGATCATTATCTAGGAGAAAAAGATCTGTTTCACGATCCATCTGTAAAAGTTCCTTTCATCGTGGTCGATCCCAGCGCAGAAGCGAATGCAACCCGAGGCACAGCACGAAGTGACCTAGTGGAAGCAGTAGATGTTGTACCTACATTGGTTGAATTTTCTGGAGGCCAAGTAAACATAGAAAGAGTGGAAGGTCGGTCTCTGCTCGCCACCCTACGTTCGAATTCGCCCCCACAGAAATGGAGAGAATACGCTTTCAGCGAAATTGACTATTCTGAGCGCGGCCCCAGAGAACTGTTGCGAATCGAACCCTATCAATGTAGGGCTACCATGGTTGCTAACCAACAGTGGAAATACATTTACTATGCGGGGTTTTCGCCTCAGCTATTTAACCTAAAGGATGATCCGAATGAATTATACGATTTAGGACAAGCGTCAGGGCTGCAACCGGTTCGTGATCAAATGTTTGTTGCACTGTTCGAATGGAAGTATACATTGAAGAACAGAGTAGGCATGGACTTCGATTACCTACAGGGCCAGGGGCCCGAACGAGATGCACAACACGGTATTTTTATTGGTCGCTGGTAGAGACACAGACATCACCGAATAACGTTCATATGCATAAGAAGAATAATTGTTATGTAGTGTACTGACTACCCTATCACTAGAAATGATTAGCTTGCTTCTTGAATCCGCCCTGCCCCCATTGTTATTGGCCAAGGAATACGACTATCTTCGATGTTGATAGTTTTATATTTTTAGAGTTAGGAACCACATAGCACTCTTTGTTCTCGTGCAATATCTCGGCAAAACTACTTGCTATTTTCAATTTTAAATTCATAACGAGAAGTTTACATCCGCTTATCACATGGAAAACATGCAGGCAAATCATTCATTTATCAAAGAGTTTCTCAAACTAGAGGCATCTGGTGGGATTTTGTTAATGCTTTCTGCGGTTTTTGCCATTGTATGTGCCAATACCCCATTGGCACCTTACTACGATTTATTGCTTTCAACACCCGTCGAAGTGCGTGTTGGTGAACTAAACATAGCAAAACCACTGCTGCTATGGATAAATGACGGCTTGATGGCAGTATTCTTTTTCTTAGTCGGCTTAGAGCTAAAGCGTGAGCTGATCGAAGGCGAATTATCTAACAAACGCAATGTGATTTTGCCTGGTGTCGGCGCGATTGGTGGCATGCTAGTGCCCGCCCTTATCTATTTTTATTTTAATCGTGCCGACGATGTCGCACTAAAAGGATGGGCGATTCCTGCTGCCACCGACATTGCTTTTGCTCTAGGCGTACTATCTTTATTGGGTTCGCGTGTACCAACCTCATTAAAAATCTTTCTCACCTCGCTTGCTATCTTTGATGATATTGGGGCAATACTTATCATCGCCTTTTTCTATACCTCAAAATTATCGCTGACAGCATTATTGGTTGTGGCCTTATGTATCCCTATTTTGATGGTGATGAATAAGCGAAATGTAATTAAAAAAAGCCCCTATGTTTTGGTGGGAATTGTAATGTGGGTGGCAACTTTAAAATCTGGTGTGCATGCAACGCTCGCTGGGGTAATTTTAGCAATGTTCATTCCAATGCGTTCAAAAATAGACTCAGGAGTTTCTCCTTTAAAAACTATGGAGCATGATCTGCATTCAGCGGTCGCTTTCTTTGTCTTGCCAGTATTTGCATTTGCCAATGCAGGGATCAATCTTAGTGGTGTGGACATAACGCAGCTATTTCATGGTGTGTCACTTGGTATTGCTAGCGGATTATTCTTTGGTAAGCAGATTGGCATATTCGGTCTATGTTGGCTGGCTATTAAGCTGAAAATAACCACACTTCCCGCGAACATGAATTGGTTAAGCCTATATGGTATAGCCGCTATTTGTGGTATTGGATTCACTATGAGTATGTTCATCGGCTCGCTGGCATTTGAAGAAACTGGCGTTAATTTATTGTTTGATGAACGACTTGGCATCGTCATGGGTTCATTAGCCGCTGGCTTGACGGGATTTTTCATCTTACATAAAAGCCTGGATAAATCAGCCTTTAGATTAAAGGATACCGTTTAATTTCACGAAAATAATTGAGTAACAACATGTTTAAACGCACCTTAAAACGCATCCTTTCGATCACAATTGCCTTTATAGTATTCGGTTTTATTGATAATTTCTTGATGATCATGTTTGGCGTGAAAATTGATGCTTTCTTTCTGTCAATTGGCATTTCTAGCACGATGCTTGCGGCCGGACTTGGTAATACGTTTTCCGACGCAGTTGGCATAATGTCCGGTCGCTGGGTTGAGAAACTAGTTCATATGAAGCTCCCGCCAGTAGCCGATGGCGATCTCAGTAAAACCCAAGTAATTGCAGCTGAAACCATAGGCATTATTGTTGGCTGCTTAGTCGGTTTAACTCCGCTGTTATTTCTGTAGATGCAACTTTTTAGATAACCGTTAGAAGAAACCGTATCACTTGGTTGTATTTTGTAACCCATTTGAATGTGCGGGATTATCCAGCAGATTTTGGAGTGCAACATCTACTGAGACAAATTGGAATTTATAACCTGATTGCTGTAATCGCCGGGGTAACACCCTTTGCCCACCCAGTAATAACTCGGATGACTCGCCAAGTATCAGTTTGATCGTCCATGCAGGTGCGGCTAAAAAGCTGAATCTACCCAGGGCGTTCGCCAGAGTTTTGGTGAATTCCTTATTTCTAACCGGGAAAGGCGCTGTGAGGTTGTAGGGTCCACTGCAATTTTTATCAAAAATAAGTTTTTCGATGGCACCAATTTCATCAGCAATATGTATCCAGCTCATCCATTGTTGGCCATTACTAATCTGACTCCCAAGGCCAAGTTTAAATGGCAATAACATTTGCTGAAGCATGCCACCATCAGTACTCAGAACCAGACCGGTACGAATCGTGCATACCCGAATATTGAGGTCTTTTGCTTTTTCAGCCTCCGCTTCCCAGGTGACACATAATTCGGCACCAAAATCAGATCCCGAACTACTAGATTCGATTATCTCAGTTTCACCATTATCACCGTAGAAACCAACTGCGGACCCGCTGATCAAGACCTCCGGTTTTTTTGATTGTTTGCTTATCCATTCCACCAGCCTCCGAGTGTGCACTACTCTGCTCTGACGAATTACAGTTTTACGTTTATCTGACCAACGTTTGCCAACGATTTGTGCGCCAGCGAGATTGACAACGACGTCCACAGATTGGTTAGGGTCAATCTGATCCAGGGCTTCAACGATATTTGCAATAGCCCTCAGCGGAGCTGGCGTACGCGCCACCGAACGCGTTAATACAGTGACAGTATTTCCTTGGTTGGTCAGTGCATTCACCAATGCTCTGCCAATTAATCCTGTGCCTCCGGTTACTAAGATATGCATTCAACTTTGGAATAAAATCACTTAAAACTTTACTAGACTTTAACCTTAGCAAAGATACTGTGAATTATCGGTGAAACAAGCCTTCAAAATTTTTTGGAATTGCTACATTCATCAACATAAGGTGTTGCATTCAACTTCTCAAATTGCCTAATTACTAGGATATACAACGGTTAACCGATTGGTAGCATGCTGAAAAAGCGTGCCAATAGAAACTAGATTTAACATTTTTTAGCAGTCTATCCATCAATTGGGCTTATTAAAAATGCAGAACCTCGATGGGTCTGGCTATTGCAGTCAAGAGCTAAACAAGAGTAGTAGAACCGATACCCCAGTAGATCGATACAAACTAACAAACAATCTCACGAATGGAAATAAGTAATGGGAAGCCATAGCGTCAGGTCCGATACTTTGTGTTTATCCTGGCTGATTTCGCCTCTCGACTAACCATATGGTCGCTCACAGCAAAATAGTC
>JAVJHY010381918.1:0-72241 GCA_035593235.1 Phascolosoma agassizii | reverse complement strand
TTAGCTAACTGTCAAAGTTATTCTACCATGGCCCACATTGGCACCATTTGAAGTTGCCCCACCTGGACCAGCCGAGCCGATTCCACCACCACCTCCTCCTGCACCATCAAAGTTTGCAGAATTCATGGTCATGCCGGTACCACCACCTCCGCCGCCGACTACACCGCCTCCGCCACCACCACCGGATCCACCTTCAGAAGCGGTACCACCATCGCCACCAGCAAAGGCTGAACCAGGTGCACCACCCACTGCTCCACCGCTGCCACCGGCAGAACCTCCCTCACCAGCGCCCATATTGGCGGAAGCAGCATCGCCGGGTGTACCAGTTCCACCGCCAGTACCGCCTCCTCCGCCAGACCCTACTTCATTACCGTTACCACCGCCGCCACCGCCACCGCCGGCGACGACAACTTGAATACCACTTTGTACTACCCAAGAAGCTCCACCACCGCCACCACCAGCGCCGCCGCCGGTCATGTCAGCTCCACTTCCTCCGTTACCACCACCACCAAAACCGCCAACACCAGCAATATCCGTTGTACCGCCGCCGCCCTGACAACCGACAATAATAGTTAATGCTTCTCCGCTACTAACGTTAATTGTTCCTGATGATTGGCCGCCCGCACCGCCTACTCCTGCATTTGTCCCCCCACCATTTCCACCGCTAGCGCCTAATGAGGTAACTTGAATTTGCGTTGCACCATTTGGCACATTAAATATTTGATTTGCATTGGTGCACTCAAAAACAAAACTGCCTCCTTCATCTGAAGTTGCTCCGTGTGCAGGTAGCAGCACCGAATTAACCATTGGTTTTACCCATTTTTCACTTAGTGCAAAACCTGACGCGCCGAGTAAGCCACCAGTAGATATTGTCTTAACGGCTTGACGGCGGTTTTGTTTGTTCATTTTGGATGACTTATCAGGAGAGCGGTCATTGGTGTTCATAATTACCTCTTGTACAATTAGCCAATATTAATAAAGAGTTACATAACTCATTTTAAATTTCAAGCACATATTTTTGGCTTTAAACATGGTAATTTTACCAATATCATAGAACCATCCTAATTAAACACGGCTAAGAATTATTGTGATCACCAAACAGTTACATTTTCCAACCCAGATTTATTTCTCGGATGTATATCAACCTTCTGAACTGAATATTGAACTGCGAAAACTTGTATACAGCTTGCAAGCAGCGGATCCAAGTGGAATAAACCATTCCAACGTTCGCGAGTCTGGAGCTTGGCATAGTTTGACCAATCTTCATAAAGAAGCTACCACAGCGGCTTTAACGAAACAGCTACACGAAGTGGTAACAGAGATCTACGCAGATCTCGGATATCATCCTGACTATCTACCGATGTGTGATGGAATGTGGGCAAATGTAAATGCAATGCACGGATACAATCGGCATCATATCCACCCCAACGTATTATGGAGTGGGGTGTACTACGTTCAGTGCCCAGATAATTGTGGAGAAATTCACTTTATCGATCCACGCATTCAAAATCAGATGATAACGCCGGTACTAGCTGATGATAAGCCGCGCAAAGCTGAGATGTGGAGCGACATATTTTTCCATCCTAAAGAAGGAAACATTATTATTTTTCCTGCATGGTTATCCCACGAGGTTAGACCTAATATGAATACGGGTGCGGGCAAGGCTGCGTACCGAATTAGCATTAGCTTTAATTTTTACCAGATCCACAAAACCCAAAATCAATAAGAAATTGTCAGATATGTTCTCCCAATCTAACTTAACTCAGCTTTAAATTTGCCGAATTCCGGGGGAACTAATTTAATTAGGCCCCCGGGATCTTTGTTTTTAGTTAGCACCATAGCTAACATAGTCTTCGGTGGGCTCGAGAAGGGACATATGGACAAATCCTTGAATTATGTCGTTCTGGGCAACAAGATACCAGTTTTTCTCTACAACTCTGCCTAATACACGAACTTGTTCACCTGGTCTTAAGCCCTCCACTATAACGTAGCGGGTACTCGGACCACCCCGAACATTACTGGTTTGCTTCGCGTAGTAAGTTGCATCAATATGCTCCAATTCAGGCATGGCCTGCACCGGATACAAATATCCTTTTTTGCTTCCGCCTTTAGACTTGGAATGGTTATGAGAATGTTTTTTATGCCCTGAATGCCATTGGCGACCAACCTTTCCACCCAGCATATACCCCCCAACAGCACCCGCTGCAATGGCAACATCATTGCCACGGCCTTTACCGACCTGAGATCCAGCATAGGCACCTAATCCTGTACCGAAGATTCGGCCAATATTTTCGTTGGTAAAAAAAGTTCTGTTGTGGTCGGCATGAACGGGAGAGAAAATGCTAAGGCTCAATACAGCCACTAGACCTATCAGTAGTAATCGAGAATTCATTTGAAAATATCCTTTAGTGTTGAACGCAGGGTGATTTTGCTACTCCCATGATGAATTTACGCTGAATACAATTCATCTTTCCGCTCGTGACGCTTGGCTTCTATAATTCTGTGAGCCCTATCCTCAATTTCTGCCCCAACTGCTGCCTTACATAGAAGGAAATTTTTACTTATGTGTTGATTGCCTTGTCGTATTGGATGACAGGAAGGACAAGACATCGAACGAAGATCGCAGAAAGTCAATTACATCTACTTACGCTAGTAGCAGTATATACGCATTGGAAGGAGTGTTGCTTGTGACATGGACCCGTCGTGCCCATGCACCTTTATTGTGACTGGAGCTGGGATATCGTTGCTAACAAATAAGCATCTTTTCACGCTGCCAGTCTTGATAGAAGGAGAGATTAAGACTTAACTTTCTTAGTAACGTAAAAATAATTATTCACTGTTGGGGCCGAGGAATACCATCAATTTTCTATAAGTCCACAAATATTAAAGTTCAAATAGATTGATATTGCGTATCACTACAGACAGATAGAAATATTTCGTAACGTCCAACAAAATCCACTATCGACAGATAGAGCTGAACTCTCCACCTCAAGATTCACATTCATCGTCGCCACACCGCCTGGAATCGGGTCAGCATCTCCCGCGATATCCACTGTTGTTTGGGTGGTGTTATCAAAGTAGCGAGTGTCGCTCAACTCGAGACAGATAGGCGTAATCGATTGTTGACAATCAAAACTAAGTCGCAACTGACGACTAGTGTTCGTGCCAACATTAATACTGAAGTTCGCTTCACTCTCACCCTCCGCAATTACTGTGGAAGCCGAAAACCCTCCCCCTATTCCGGAAATCTCAGTGGCATTGACGACGAAACTTATACCACCAACAGGTGCCATCCCATCTATTAAAACTAACTTTCCAGTAATAAGTTCACCTGTCAACATGCTAAAGTCAATACCCACATGGGATGAACCTCCCGGTAAGAGTTCAGCTTGTGAAAAAGATTCCACTGCCATAGTGGTTGCGGTTCCCGAATCATAAAATCCTTGGCTTACAAAATTTGTGCAATCGATAGGTGATGACAGCGGTTGGCATAAGTAATTAACTGCCCAGTCCGCATCCGCGTCTAATGAAACGGTAATACTGTAGTCCACCTCCGTTGCACCCTGCGGCACATCCACAGCGGTTTCAAAGTTTACGGACAAATTATTTGAGTTTCTAACCGACATCCGAACATCCATACCGCTTGGGTCAGTTGGCGCAATGGGAACCGATAAAGTCCCCTCGATACTATAGCCGTTGAGAAACGTCATATTCTTGCTTAAGGAAACCTGATCACCTGGTAGTACATCTGCATTGGCTAGATCTTCGCCTGTAGTGTTAGTCGCTGAGGATTGATAATAACCTTCTGAGACGTAGTCATCGCAAGCGCCATTATTATTTGTTTGCAAGACCACGCTGCATTGATATCCCAGAATCCATGTTTCTGATGCATCATCCGGCACCATAATTTTAAAGGTATCAGACATTTCACCTTGGTCAATTCTGTTGTTGCTAGCAGTAAGAATAGAAACAGGAGGTGTTACAGTGCGTGCAAATATTTCTTATCGCAGACCATCTACTGGCGCGCTACCACTGGGTATAAATATAGTACCCGTGATTTCATTGCCGCTCAGCACTGGTAATGTAACGCCAGTTGTATCCAAGCCACCATCAAAGGTAGTGCTGTTTTCTTGCCGCAACACTGCTTGACCAGTATCCTGATAATAGGCGCGTGGCACGATATTTTTGCAAGATTCTGGATTGGAAAAGCTATCACAGTCATAGTTGAGCTGATATTCCTGACCAGAAACTATTCCTGAAATTGAAAATGGAATCGACGCTCCCGCCGAAGAGCCTGCTGGAAAACTAACAGATTGTTGAACAAAACCAGTTGACGTTGTTGATATCGCGCGCACAAACATACTCAGTTGATTTGTATCCGTATATGGTGTTGGCAACACTAAATTTCCCGTAATACTACCTGCGAAAACTGGGGGACAAAAACTAATTAATAGCGTCAGAAAATTTCTAACAGTACGCATTCGGACATTAGCCATGCTCTCACCTCAGTGTTGTTATTTTCGACCCGCACTCGGGCGCAAACAATTCTTCAACCGGTCTGTTCCACAATTTTAACATCAAAATTAGCTATATTGAGGCATTCTCCCATTGCCGTGGAACACTACTCAATCACAACAGTACTGTAATATCAGTCACATTTTCCATCCATCGTAACAAGGGTTTCTTTACCCTGCGCAATCAGAAATCTGGATCTCAAATTGGAGACAGTAAATCGCGAAAAATTTGTTCTCATACCTTGGAGTGAATCATCTATATATCCTAACTTTAGAAAAATGGGAAGTGCACTCCTCCTACCTACCTCGACATCAAAGGTAAACAATCTCGGGCAAACAACGCATGGAATGAATACCTAAACTATCAGCCACAACATATATTAAGTACTAACAAGGAAATAGAGTGTTTCTTTTATACAGAAGAAACTACCTGCGGAAACTGCCTATCACGCAAACGTCACTTTGCCATATCATTTTTGCGCGTGCCTGGTGGGATGGAGACGATCAATGTACATGTCAATTGAAATGATCTATAGGTTTAGGCTTTCACGCTGGCACAATATAAAGCTCAGCAGCTTTGACCTCCACACCTGACAACTTATCAATTATTCTTCAAATTCTAGCCACAATAAATGTAATAACTATCTACCTTGGCCAATTAACTGTGCGACAAGTGATGAGCAACTGCCGAAAATACATGACATAGGAGACCAGCCAGTGACCCCGCGTTCAAACTTGTCTACTGCACTGTCTGATTAAAACCGGATTTCAAAACCGCATCTACAAGCGAATTCTCGCACTTTGAATAACACGGTATTATTGTAGTCTAACTCTTCTTCCCTCGCTGATATAAGAGCTTCTTAACAAATTCAACTTTCTCGCATTCATAAGATACTGGCAATGTTTATTTCATTTACGGATTACCAATTCGAATACATGCAAATATCTGACCGGAATTCAATACAGGTTGTCGGTCGCGTTACTCCAATCAAAAGGACGCGAGTCGATAGCGTTATTGCGATTGCTGGCGACGAGCTGCACTTGTAGCCAGTGTTCGACCGACGTGAACCCTCACTCACCCCTAGCTTGAGACCCGGAAGTCTCAGCATTTTCGGACTTTTTACGTCCAATATAAGCCTGCATCGCAGCATCGATTATTGAAAGCGCATTGCCGAAATTCCAAGGCTTTTCCAGCGCCGAAAAAATCTTGCCCTCATCCATGAGTTTGGCAAAATCATAGTTCGACAAATCTCCAGTCGAAGCGATAATTGAAATTTCTGGGTATTCTACAAACATCTTTTCAATCAATGATAGACCATCCATTTCATCCATTTTCATATCGGTGATCACGACCCCAATATGAGCGTTGCTCAGTCCCAAGCATGCTAACGCGGATTTTCCACTATCAGCTTCCAGCACTGAATAATGCCGACTGAGAAGACGTATGGAGACCCGCCGCGTGAGCAGTTCATCGTCCACAAAAAGTACCGAAAACTCTGACATTTACATTAGTAGGTTACGACTAACGGTGATATATTTACGACCAACGGTAATAATAACCGAATTCAATCACTGGGGGCGTCACAAGACGTTATTTAATTTAATCACCACAGCCACACGATAAAATGCTAAATCAGCCACAAATCAACCATTTTCACGAAAAAGGATATGTACTAATTGAGGATGCGGTAGCCAAAGACCAAATCGAGACCATTAACGCAGAAATTGATAGCTGGGTACTCCAGAGTAGAAACCATCAATCAAACTATGGCAGTCTGATTGATGGTCAGCCACGATTTGATCTCGAACCCGGGCATTCCAGTCGTTCACCAAAATTAAGGAGAGTGACCAATCCCCAGGAAGTTTCAGATCAAATCAAACATACGGTTATGTGTGGCGCTATCCCGCGTCTACTTGTCCCTATTCTTGGCCAGGATATTAAGTTTGACCACTCCAAAATAAATGCCAAACACCCTGGTATGAAATCGGAAGTAAAGTATCACCAGGACCATATTTTCGAGCCCCAGACCAATGATTCAGTGATTGTCGCATTGTTGATGTTGAATGATACCGACGAAGAAAATGGTTGCTTGAAGATCGTACCGGGATCGCACAGTCAAAAGTTTTCACATTCCAGCAATGGTAGGTTTACAGGCACAATCGACGAATCCTATACTCAGTATTTCGATCTGGCCGCTGACCGCATTGAGGCAAAAGCAGGTAGCTTGTGTATTATGAATACCTGGGCAGTACACGGATCGGAGACTAATATCTCTGACAAACCTCGACGATTTCTCATTACAGAATATAAATCAGCGGATGCATTTCCCCTAACTCGGCACAAACTGCCGTCAAGATATATGGATGCTGTGGTGCTTGGCAAAGATGCTGCAGAGGCCAGATACCGTGAGTATCAGGACTTTGAATTACCAGACTACTATGCGGGAGATTCGTTATTTCAGCTCCAGGAGACATCCGCCCAAGATTCGGCTATAATGAATCTCGGAGGTGCATTGGGGTAGTTACTGATTGTTGCGGCTTGAAAGGTGCGCAAAAATGATTCCACTGGTAATTAATAATAATACGGCAATTCCAGATACAGCGTTCAGGGTATCGCCAAACCAGATACAACCAATCAGGCTTGCAAAAAGAACTTCAGAAAAGGCGTATGGGGACACCATAGACGCTGGCGCGAACCGCATGGATAGAAACATGAGGTAGTGACCAATAGCGGCAAAAAGCCCCATAAATCCAGCTATAGTCATAGCGGTATCGTCGAGCTTGATAAGCTCAAAGTTCGGAAGAAAAGGAATTAGTAAGATCCCCACAACACCAGTGTATAACGAAGACATATTTGGAGATGATGTTCGCGATGAGGCTTTGGTCAGAAACATATAGACGCCCATAAATACGCCGCCTAAAATGGCAAGCATTCCGGGCCGCAGCGACATGTCTGCGGTGGGCTGGAGGATCAGAAGCGCACCTAAAAAGGCGGCAACTATAGCGATCCCTTGCATTATGGTGAGAGATTCCTTTAAAAATACAACTGATAGAATGACAGAAATAATTGGAAATATGTACAGTAATGCGAGAGCCTCAGCGAGCGGCATTAATGCAATGCTTTGGAAAAAAAACAAAGTTGAGATAACCAGCGTCAACCCTCGCAATAATTGGAATGGATGACTCTCTACAAATTCAGTTTCGCGAAATTTGAAGAAATGCAGGCATGCAATAAATATCAGGCTCATGGTATGAAAAAAATAGCGATACCAAACCACAATGATCACGTCATAGTTGGCGCTCAATTTTTTTGCAGTAGCATCACAGCCGACCATGAACAATGCATAGCCAATCATAAGCATGATGCCAATTAAATTATCTTTTTGTATCGACTGAGCCTTCATGAACAATGAAATTTTCGGAAAAATCTAAACGACCGGCGCTAGTTAACCATACGTCTGATGACTCTTCAATGAAACCTCAAGATTTTGTCAGAATGGGAGTGCTTCACGCTCGTAAGTCAAATGTTATTGTCAGCACCAACAAAGTCGCTATTGAGCTTTTGGGTTATCCAAAAGAATTTCAATTACATGAAAAGGGCTTTCTTGAAATTTGCCCCTCCATGGGATCTGCAGATTGGTCGCGTTTGATCGGACTTGCTGAAGACAATGGCGCTTGTGAGTTTGACGCGGTTTTTCTGACACACACTGGAGGTTTTATTGAATTGAGATGCATCATGGTATGCGAGATTGGCGCTTCGGTTGTTGACGTTTACTTATCCGACGGTGACAAGAATTCTGAGCTCGTGGATTCGGCGTATCGAAAGCTAAAGTATTGTGAGTCTTTTGCAGACACCGAACTGATGGACATAAACATCAAGAATACGGATCTTGAATATGTGGTTACCAGCCGATTGTTTGAAAAGACGTTTAGTCTGGAACCTGGAGGTGCTATCGGGAAAACACCTTATGACATTTATCCTCCAGCCTTTGCCGAACATGTTGCGAGTCACGATAAAACTGTGCTTGACCAAAAACAAGTCATTACACAGATTGATGTAGTGCCCTACACCGGCAAGCATCTCCTAGTACAAAAATTTCCAATTTTCAAAGACGGCTCAATTAATGGTATTGGAGTATTTGCAGTAGATGTCACTTCGCTTAAGGATAATGAAAAGCGTTTGCTTGAATCAAAAAATAAGTTTTCAGATTATGTTGATCTTTGTGAAGATATCCTATGGGAGGCAGACAACAGTTGGTCTATTCGAGAGTCGAATGTTTCAGGAGCATCCAGCGTATCAGGAATTACATTGCAGATTGGTAACAATATACTCGATGAAATTCGCCAACAACTAATTAACCCGGAAGCGTTAGACACTTTTATCGAATTACTTGAGCACAATAAAATCAGTAAGGAGATTTTTGAATTGCGTAACGGGTCCAGACTAAAGCTGGGTATCATACCTAACAGGGTTGACACCGCGAGTTCTCTGGGAGAGAAAAATCCGGCCATTTACCGCGGTATAATTACGCTTCTTAAGGGTTTCTGATAGCTGCTATTTAGATACCTCCGCAGAATTGAGGCGGAGATCAAACGAAACAGAAGTCCACGAACCCAGGTTACTCTCTATTATGATTTCGCCTCCATGGCGTTCAATGATGGCGTGGCAGATACTGAGCCCAAGCCCGGTACCGAACAGTGACGACTTGGTTGTATAGAAAGGCGTAAACATATCCTCCATTTGCTCGGCAGAAATACCTTCTCCATTGTCCGCGACATCGACCACATATCGATCATCAACAATCTTTCCCAGCACATCTATCCGCCCTTCGCGGGTTCCGTGTTTACTTATTACCGCATCAGCGGCATTTGTAATCAGATTGATTAATACCTGGACAATACTGGAAATATCACCATACACACGATAGGGTGTATTAAGCATGGTACTGACCTCAATATTGCTAGTGCGTGGCGAAACAATCCTGACTGCCGCCGCCACTGCATCGCCAACCAGAAATGACTCTCCAAGACTGTCAAAATCGGGGGTTTTTCTCGCGTAAATTTTTAAGTCTTGTACAATATTCTTAATTCGCAAAAGGCCGTCTTCCACATCACTGACAACACTGTCGAACTCGGGTGCCAGCATTTCGCGACCCTCTCGTTTTAGCAACTCAACACCAAGTACCGCATAATTCAGTGGATTGTTTATTTCGTGGGCCAATCCCGCAGACATGATGCCAAGCGCTTTAAGCTTTTCGCTGTGAATTAGCTCGGCTTGCTGCTTCATTGGCTGGTCCTTGCCGGACCGAATATTTTTGGTGTCATCCATATTTTACATAAAACACCAGAGACTGGTTTCAACCTATCGCTAAGTTTGGAAAGTTCTGCAAATACTAAATTAGCGACCGCAACAACAATTGCCTACATTGAACCATAGAAGTGGCTACCGCTGCGCCAGCATCACTAAAGAATTATTTACCAGTTTCTCAACTTCGCCAACTAAATCCGTCAGAACAACCCCTTCTGGGCTATCTCGTTCAATCTTTTCCAAAAGAATTGCAGCTTCTTTGAAACCGACGGTTTTCATAGCAGAACACATCTTGTGACTCCGGTAATTAACCTGTTCCAGATTTTCTTCTTCAACTGCAAAAAGCAAGTCTGATAAGTAAACCGGAATATGCTCTTTATACAGGTTGATAATTTCTTCGTTGGAATCGTCGAATATGGAAATCTGCACGGAATTGGAGTGCATTTTTGTCATTACATACCCCCAAATTTGATCTATAAATGACGGGTTCAATTTAACACTGATTCATACCGAACGCCACCATATCTATGGTATTGGGGTAGCTACAGTGGGGGAAACTACCAAAAAGCGGCATACAGGGCAGCTAACTGAATAACTGTGCATAACTGGGGAACTATTTAACGCCTAATAATAGTTCTGGTTTCTAACGTGGCCGACTAAGTATCAAGAGAGACTTCTGACACCAAATTCTGAATACTATCGTTGCCCTGCGATCCAATTCTTGTTAGTAAGTTGGACACTGGGACGGGTCATGACGGCATCAACAATTCGCTTCACATTGGAAAATTCATTCACTGATGGCTGACCACGGGATATTTTCAGCCAAGTTGTGAGCATAAATAGATAAATATCCACAGCGCTGAAGCGTTCGCCTAGCACCCAAGTATTATCACCAATCTGCTCATCGAGCATTTTCCAAATCTTCGCATCATTCAACAATTAATTATGGGCCTCACAAGTCGCTTTGTCCGCTCACCCCCTGTTTGAATCGCTCAATCGTCAATTGGCAATACGGTTGAATCGGCAGACCAGCTTAACCAAATATAACCCTGAAAACTGTGCCAGGAAAATTGAACCCAATCCAAATCTTGTAACGAGATCGCAATGGGTTTTTCAGCCCATACAAAGTCTGATACTCTCGCAGTGATAGTTTCCGCCTACCAAGTATATATCGCTCAAAACGAGCAAACCGGTTTTAACTAAGCTCTGAAAAAACATGAAAAGCGCTAACATTCATTTTACGCTCGAAGAATTTGAAACACGTCAGACACGAACCCGCCAGCGCTTAGAGGCATTGAAACTAGACGGTTTGTTGCTTTTTAAAATTGAGGATATGTATTGGCTGACTGGGTACGACTCTGATGGATTTTGTATTTTTCATAACATGTTCATCGGCGTTAGTGGAGAGCTAACCCATCTTTCTCGGACAGCTGATCTAGCTAATGTCGCCTATTCTTCAATTTGCGAGGACGTCCGAATAGTGCCAGATGCCGCGGATGTGCGCTGGTCATGGTGTATTAAAAAGATGCTCGCTTCCCATGGAATGCAGGGTAAACGTATCGGTATTCAAGTAGATACCATGGGATTGACGCCAAGATTATTCCTCGAAATTCAATCCGAATTAGAAGGTTGGTGCGAACTTATAGTTGCTGAAAATTTTATCCAGGAGCTTCGCCTAGTAAAAAGCGACCAGGAACTGGACTATCACAGAAAGGCGGGGGAAATTCTGGATACAGCACTCAATGACACGCTAAATCAGGTCCAGGTCGGTGTTTACGAGGGTGATCTCTATGCTACTTTCTATAGCAAGTTATTCAGTATGGGAGCCGATCTGCCCGCACATATACCACCATTGGGTTGTGGTGGATCTGCCCTAAATGTCCGATACACCACACAGCGTAAAAACTTGAAGGAGAATGACCAGCTTACCCTCGAAATGGGGCTTGCATATCGCCACTATCACGCTGGTAGCATGTGCGTTGCTTTAACAGGGCCTGAGATAAACCAACTTCATTTAAAAATGCACGAAGCTCTTGTACCTGCCCTCGCACAAGTCCAAGAAATGCTGCGTCCAGGTAAGACTATGGGTGACATATACGATGCTTACCGTGAAGTGATAACCGACTACGGTCTTGAACACACCCTGCAAAATGCCTGCGGATACACCATGGGGGCAACTTGGCCACCAACCTGGATGGAGCAACCAATGTTCTACACAGGCAACCCAACGGTGATTGAAAAGAATATGAGTTTTTTCAATATGTTGATCTTAAACGACCTGGAATCAGATGTAATCATGTGTCTGGGAGAGCAAGCAATCATAACCGATGGAAAACCGGAAATAATTACTCATGTCCCCAAAGAACCAATCATTGTGGGTGATCTAGAGAAAGGAAATCTGTTAGATCAGTAGCTTATTATCTGAACTAATTGCTCACTCTTCCTTGATTCAAGATAATTTATGTTCAGACATTGATCACTGCCTATGGCTAGGCATTTTCCCAGTCCTTGAAAATAGGACCACTGTATTCGCCATCAATAATATTTTGTCTGGCTTCCTGCCAAAGCTGGTTCCATTGCTGCGGGTCGTGCAGCTCGGAATCTGGATTGTTTCTACTGCGCACGACAAACCCTGGAAATGCAGAACGTCCACTATTCTGACCAATTGGGTGGTAACGAATATCCATACTCCATCGAAATTGGTCAGAACGATTCGGCAAAGCGCAATGAATATTATTCTTGTGGAACAGTATCAGCCCGCCGCGACCCACCGGAAGTGGAACACCCTGCCGACCTGCTATAACAGATTCTGGAATAGTGGGCTCCCTGGGTATGCGCCCCGGTACATGGCGATGCGCTCCTTGTAAATGACTTTGCGGAATAGAAACCAAGCACCCATTTTCCTCAGATGCATCTGTTACCGCCACCCAGACAGTCACCTGATCGGTATCGTCAGCTTCAGGCAATACAGCTACAGTATCCTGATGCCATGTGGTATTTCCCACACCTGAATGGGTTACGCTCTCCTCAACCAACTTACTTTGAGGAGGCTTTATACGCATTTGTTGAACCGGGCTGGAAACGATTTCCGGCCCAATTAACGATTCAACAAAATTAAGTATTTTTTCATGTCGCAGTATTTGAAAAACTGCCGGACCAGTATGTGCATGATAATAGTGCGATTCAATTTTACCGTTTACCAATGGCAAGGAAATGTTCATTCGATCAATAATCTCCGGGTATTCAGCAACTACTTTGGAAAACCGCTCACCGAACAAATATTCCGAATAATCAGATGAAATTTTTCCATCTGAAAAAAGCTCGTTTGCAAGTCTATTCAGCAAATCTGCGTACTCTTTTTCTAGCGGAATTAAATCTACATCTTGCAGGACATTTTCAACTGCCAAAAATCCATTTTGGTTAAATTCACTTATTTGTTCTCGTGTGAGCATGGGCGAGATCACCAGTAAAACAGGTTGAATATATTTAGCACTGAAAAAACATTAACCACCCTCAATGGCGAATAATACTTTGATGGAGTCATTATCTTGTATTTGAGTTAGTGACCAGTCTTCCATGGCGACACCCTGGTTATTAACTAGTAAAACTAAGCCTTCTAAATTATCAAATCCTGCATATTCAAGAACCGCTTCCAGCTTCTTAGGGTTATCCAAATGAATTTGACGTTTATTATTTTGAAAACCAGGCGGGCAGTCTTCACCAAAACCAAATAAAGAGATTTCTACAGCCATGGTATTGGTATGATTGACAATCCGTATTTACGAAATTTGATTATAGTCCTAGCCGTTCAAGCGTCTTTTGTAATGGAATACCTTCATCGTCCCAACCCCGCAATGCATAGTATTCTTCCAGCATTGGTTCTAGATCCGCAACTGCACCATTTCCGGCACCACCTTTTGTAGGTTCAGATGTCATTCGCTTGGGTAAACAGTCATCGGCCTTACTGAATCCGGCAGCAAGATTGAACTGCTTCTCCATATTCCAGATCCGTTCACCAGTTTCATACACTCTTTCCAAAGTCCAATGACCATCGCAAGCGGCATCGAGCATTTTAACCAGATATTCAGGTGGGAAAATTGCATTGGCGAAAACACATAGCCCCGAACTGTCGATTCCTCCGACAAGATCTTGAGTGGTTTTAACAATTTCGGCTTTTCCTTGATTAGAAATCCTTGAAAAATCATCCATCAAAGGTCTGGAGCGCATATGGCAGGCTCCTCGATTAGAAGTTGCATAGGCTAGCCCCATGCCCTTCAGCGATCGAGGGTCATAACCGGGAAACTCCTGCCCTTTTACAGTCATGGAAAATTCGGGGCGTCCATATTTTTCACATAATTTTTGCGCTCCCAATCCAATATCTTTGCCGATACCCTCACCAAATGCGGTCAATTCCACCGCACGGGCCAATCCATCAGTACTACCAAACGACAGATCGAGCCCATCGGTATCAGCCAAAGTCAATGCTCCTGATTCAAATAATTCCATGGCTGCCGAAACCGATGCCCCCATGGAAATCGGGTCCATTCCATGCTCGTTACACAAAAAATTGGCATAGTTGAGGGTATCAAGATGATCAACACCACACATCGGACCAAAGGCGAATGCATTTTCGTATTCCAGGCCACCAGAAGGCAATTTATATCGTGATCTGTCACTACCATCCGGCGCAGAACCGTTAGCATAATTCGATTCAGGATCAATGGTTGCGATTCGCCCACAGGCAATAGTGCAGGCAAAACAAGCTTTATTCCCCTGTAAACTCGGTTTTCCATCACTGGCTCGTTTTCTTCGAGTTGAATCCGCGTTGATTGAAGGAACGCCTTCAAATTGGACATCTTGACCGTTTCGTGTTGGTAGCGAACCGTATTCGTTCGTTACATCCATCATATTGTGAGTGCCGCGGTCGGTAAATTTTTTACGTACGGGATGGGGTTGCATAAATGCTTCGGTTTCTTGCACCGCAGCTATAAATTGTTTTGAATTATCCACTTTGACACCACGTGTACCCCGTAACGCGATTGCTTTCAAATTCTTGGAACCCATTACAGCACCAACACCAGATCGTCCAAACGCACGATCAATGTCGTTAACGATGCAGGCAAATTTAACACCCACTTCGCCCGCTCGCCCAATGCTTGCAATTTTAGTTTGTGGATCACCTAACTCTTGACGCAGAGCAGGTTCTGTTTGCCAGACAGATTGCCCCCATAGGTGTTCTGCCGGATGAATTGCCGCTGCTTCGTTTACGATTGATAGATACACTGGTTTTTTTGCGCATCCCTCTACAATTAGAATATCGTATCCTGCCATTTTTAGTTCTGCACCGAAGAACCCCCCAGTATTAGATGCCGCAATTGCACCGGTAAGCGCACCCTTGGTGATTGCGGACGAACGTCCACCAGTCGGCGCTGATGTTCCGGTAAGTGGCCCCGTTGCAAAAATCAATTTGTTGTCCGGCGACAATGGGTCCACAGTCGCATCCACCTCATCGATAAAATATCGGGTGCCGAGGCCCCGTTGCCCAAGATATTCCTGAGCCCACTTCTCATTGAGTGGTTCACGCTTGCAGTCACCTGTGGTGAGGTTAACGCGAAGAATCTGATTTTGCCAGCCCATTACATTACCTTTTAATTTAACTAGCAAATGCTAGCATGATTCTACTTTTGTACCGCACTATTCACCGAGAACACCAACCTGGTCCTCTGCTTTTACAATCTCATCAGCATACTGATCACCTGTGGCGCCATATCCGCCCCAGGGTTTAAATCCTAACAAGGATTTACTGTAGGGATTGAGTTTTGAAATCACATCACTACGAGTTGCATAAGTGAAGTTCAACATTTGTCTAAATTGAGGCGCACTAAAATAGGTAGTAATACCGTAGCGTGGCGCATTGCTCGAGTTCAAGTCTGCGGAATGCCAAGTTCGACCTTCCAAAATCACTGCGCTACCTGCAGTACCAGTTGCATTAATCGTGTTGTAGTCCCCATAAGGTTCCGGATTACTACCACTAAGATGGCTTCGTGGAACAATTCGTGTAGCACCGTTTTCTACCGTGAAATCACTGACCATCCACAGCACATTACAGACAACAGGTGGGTTAATAGGGGTTTTTGATTGTTCAGGCACCCCTTTGCCTACATTACTCCTGTCAATAACACCACATCTTTGATGAAGCTGGTGGGGCATCCTGGGTTCGGGCAACCACCACTGATCCTTGTGTAACCCCATTTGGCCGTTACCTGGATGGGTAATCGTCGCGGCGAAGTCCGAGAGAAGATAGTGGGGCCCAAGAATATGATTAACTATTTGGTGGACTGTGGGCTCTTCTAATTACCGCTGAAATATCTCTCCTTTGTTAATCAATACGTAAACCCATTGATTTTTATCGTCCTCTGTCTGGACTTGGTCCATTGCTGTTACACCCAGTTCCTTTTCCGCTTTAGCTTGGGAAGCAATACGCCGATGAACATCCGCTATGGTTTTCTGATCAATGACATTTCGAACTATGCAATAGCCATTTACATCTATCTCTCGTTTAAGTTCAGCAAGATCATTTTGATTGCTTTCAGACATGCGCCCGCCCTTTGATCAGGTGTTTTCAGGTTCAGTGATTATTATAATGAAACCACTGCAAATAAGTGCCTCTCGACAAAAATTAACACTTTTACCAGGCAGCAATAGATTGATATTGGATCAGTAGAAGCCCTTTGCCCTGGGAAATTAGGAAAAACCCACTCATCAGCTTGCGGGTCAAATATAATCTAAAGAAATTTGTTCATGACAATAACTGGTCTAAGTTTCCCATGACAGAAAAAAATCAATCAACATCCCCTTGGAATTGGCATCCCGAGTTACCCCTTAAGCCCCCACCTGTATTTGTCTGGCCACCGCGCCCAGTGGAGGCGATACAATTTTTAGCTGGGAAGGGATTTCTGTTGTCCCAAATATCATTTTATATCGTTCTATCATTTGTCAGTTGGTTTTATCTATATCCAGATATAAGCCTCTGGAACACCATGGAGTTTGGCTGGATTTTTCATGTTTATATCGTAAATCAAATTCTTTCCATCATTTTTGCTGGTGGATTGCACCTGTACTTCCATACCTATAAGCGACAGGGCGATTTGCATCGATACGATCGTCGTGAACTGGCGAGAAACAACAAAGCATTTCTTTTCAATAATCAGGTATGGGATAACATTGTTTGGAGTTTGATTAGCGGCACCGCGTTTTGGACTGCCTGGCAGGTGCTATTCATGTGGGGATACGCAAACGGTTACCTACCCTGGAACAATTTTGATTCCAACCCGATATGGTTTATTTTTCTTTTTGTGATCCTTACATTCTGGAATTCAATGCACTTTTATTTTATACATCGAATGATTCATTGGCCTCCACTGTACAAAGTAGCCCACGCCCTGCATCACAAAAATATTACAATTGGCCCATGGTCTGGTCTGGCAATGCACCCAATTGAACATTTCATCTACTTCAGCATTCCAATCATCCACTTGGTTGTTGCCAGCCATCCAATCCATTTGTTTTTTACCATGCATTTTAATGCTCTGGGTGCTTACTCTGGACATGTTGGTTATGAAGACCTGGTGATCAAAGGTAAATCAAGAATCGGTGTTGCCAATCTATTTCACACTCTACATCACAAGTACTTTGAGTGTAATTATGGAACGACATACATGCCTTGGGACAAATGGTTTGGGACATTTCATGATGGCACTGCGGAAGCGACTGAGCGGGTTAGAGTTCGGCGGACTCAAATGCACAGCCAAGCTTAACTTGCCAGATTTATCTTGGACATTCTTTTTTTGAATATTACTTTCTAAACTCCATATGCGACTTAAAGATAAAACGGCTATTATCACCGGCGCCGGCTCAGGTATCGGACTAGCAACGGCAAAATTATTTGGTGCCGAGGGTGCCAACGTTGTATGCGCTGACTTGAATGCGGAAACGGCGGAATTAACCTGCAGCAGTATTTTTGATGCTGGCGGTAGTGCCACAGCTGTTTGCGTAGATGTCTCCCAATCAACGGATGCGAAGCGAATGGTGGATGTGGCCGTGGAAACATACGGCGGTCTCGATATCCTATTCAATAATGCAGGGGTGCTTTTCGCAGGATCGATCACTGACAGCGAAGAAGAGGAATGGGACAAAACATTTGACGTTAATCTCAAAGGTGTGATGCTTGGTGCCAAATATGGAATTCCGGAAATTGTCAAACGTGGTGGTGGCGCTGTAATCAATACATCTTCAATTAATGGCTTGGTAGCGTCTGTTACCATTGCTTCCTATGCAGCCTCAAAAGGTGCGGTACTTATGCTGACCAAACAAATGGCGCTTGATTATGCCCCGGATAAGGTGCGAGTAAATTGCGTTTGCCCAAGCGACGTAAATACACCGATGATTCGCAAATTTATTGACACCAGTTCAGACCCGGCGGCAACTGAGGCAAGGGTCACCAGCCGAATTCCTCTGGGCCGACTTGCCGAACCTGAAGATATCGCTCGCGCGGTGTTGTTCTTAGGCAGCGATGATGCAACTTTTATTACCGGAATCGCACTACCTGTTGATGGTGGAGTAACCACACTTTAAAAGCAGTTTTGCTGTGGGTTATCACGACGCAAAGAACTCTCGAATGATTTGATTGAATTCGTCTTTATGCTCAGTTAAAACGGTACCCAATTAGTTCTATTGAGTTTGTAAAGAATGAATGTTTGAACTCTTCAAATCTTCTTTTTTTAAGATCTTATTTTCTAATATATTGGCGAATTGTTGTTTTTAGTGGCTCGCGCAAGCTAGCAATTTTTGGACCATTATCTATCCTGTTGAATCCACCTCGGCGTGCTCGCATAGCGATATTTGCCTCGTCGTTTCCATCACGATATGTGTTGAACCGCTTATCAAATGGGAATTCAGCATTACCATTATTGCATTCAAAATAGCAATGGTGCAGTTGATAAAAGAGCCCGGCTACAACGAGTCTAGGCTTTCCTTTAACCCAAACTGCCTGGTAACCCGAAGGCCCTGATGGTGCACCGAGTAGCTGCCAAAATAAAAGGTACAACATATGAGTTGGATGACTTGGCAATATAAGAAACATAAGGAGGCCGCTGAAATACATCAGGTGCTCCAGTGGGAGCATAGATAAACCGGACCAGCGACCCGGGTTGGTATTGCGGTGGTGAACGCTATGGATATGACGATACAGTGGCGGCCAATACAGTGTTCGGTGGACCAAATAGAAATGCATTGCCTGGAACATCGATAATATTGGAAACAGCAGCACGAACCACATAGGGTGCTCCTAAAAACTGATCATTACGCTGTATTCGTTAGCGTATCAGTATCGCACTAAAACTTCCTAGGCCGTTGCAATTGGCACTGCAAAGGTGAGGGTGTAGAACATGTTGTCCCAGGTCAGGTGCTCCATAAAGAATAGCGATTTGTTCCCCGACATGGGGCGCGGATCGTACTTTAGTTGATGCTCTTGTTTATTGAACGTATACAACCAAAGATGTAACCCACCAGCGACGATTGTTATTGCAACGTAATTGCGTCATAAAGTTTCAGAAATCCAACCCAACGAAAAACTGCTTTGTAACTCAGGGACTGGTTCAAGGGACAATTTAGGATACCAATGCCAGGATTTGCTCACCAGTTCTGAAGAATTCTGACTCGAGCGTTGTACATGAGAGTCGGCATTCAACTGACTACCTCGAGATTATTTACTCGCCAGCAAGAGCCTTTGTATTGCATCGATAATTGCATCGGTCGCCTCAATCATACTAGCTACTCCACCAATATCCGGCGTCATAATACCGACTTCCAGCGACTGTTGTACAGCAGATTCAAGCAACAGATTAATATCCGGTCGACCAAATGCATATTCGAACATCATTCCAACTGAAAGAATTGTGCCAATGGGATTGGCTATGCCCTGCCCCGATATATCCGGCGCACTGCCGTGGGTTGGCTCGTAAATTCCAGGTTTTATTCGATCTCCTGGACGAGTAGGTCCGGACAGCGTTGCTGAAGGCAACATACCTAGCGATCCAGCAACCACACCCACCATGTCAGAAATTAAATCACCAAACAAATTATCCGCCACTAAAACATCATAGTCACAGGGTGACTTGGCAACGGCATATAATGCGTAATCCATCAACAAATGTTTAAGCTCTACATCCGGATACTCATCTTGATGTACACGTTGAACAGTTTCCCGCCATAACTTACCGCTTTCCATTACATTGGATTTATCCAGCGAACACACATGATTACGCCGCGCCCGAGCCGATTCAAAAGCACAGCGGGCAATGCGTTCTACTTCATAGGTAGTGTATTCACTAATTTCAAATGCGCGTTGCTGACCGTCGCTCAATATTTCCCAACCCCGAGGCTCACCGTAATATATGCCTCCAGAATTCTCGCGGACAACCAAAATATTGGCTCCGTTCACAACTTCGGGTCGAAATGGTGTGCGATGTAGAATGGGGCTCCAGGCACGGGCAGGACGCAATGCATTGTAGACATCAAGTTCAACCCGCAAACGCGTCAGCCCGTCCTGATCGGTAACTGGACCATCGACTTTGATGCCATCCCATTCGGGCCCACCAACCGCACCAACCAAGACAGCATCGGCGGTACGAGCCTTAGCAAGTACTTCATCCGTGCAAAAGGTACCGTGAGCATCCCAGGATGCACCGCCCAGCAAATCCTCCTCGATTTCTATAGGGATCCCAAATTGTTTCGCTATAAAACGCAGTATTTGTAGCCCTGCACTGACTACTTCAGGACCAATATGATCGCCGCCGAGGGCCAAAACTTTATGCACTTATTTTCCTACTTATTTTTATCTAAGTTGTTGTAGCCAGTGGTAGAGCAAAGTCTTTAGGTCGATCTAATCATAATTAGGGGGAAAACGGGGATTAGTAACTTTTACAGATAGCTGTAGATTTTACTAGAATATATTCTTCAAGTTATAGCGTCTGCAATGATGTTAGTCGCGCCATAGTAACTCCGAAATTTGACAATATCCCTTAGACGGACGATGGCCAATCTGTGAATATTACACTCCCTTTGCGACCTAATGGGGTCCCTAGTCTAGCCTCAAACAAGCCCAAGTTGTGCCAACCGCCAGTTCATATGGTTGGCACACACGTTATTCGTTATTTGGACCTATTTATTAACTGTGGTTACCGTTATCTTAATTTACAGTAGTCTCTTATGTATTCGAATTCGGCATAGGAATAAATTGTTAACGAACAATTGGAGAAATAAATAATGGCAAATAAAATATTGGTTGCGTTAGATGGAAGCAAGGGTGGTAAACGGGCGCTAGACGTCGCTGCAGAGCATGCAAAATTGACAGATTCTGACCTTTTGCTCACCTACGTTATAGATTGGTCGCCCTATAGTTTTCATACTCCGGACGAACTTGCTGAACGTCATAAACGCCGGGAGTCCGAAATTCAGCGCGCCAATGACTCAGTTCTTCACCCCCAAGTAGCAGCGCTGTCTGATTCAGGTATTAAGGTTGATACCGTGGTACGACATGGAAAAATAGCCGAAACCCTTGATGACCTGGCTAGGGAGTTCAAAGTTTCACAAATATACATTGGTAGACTTGGAGAATCACGAGTCCGTTCAATGATATTTGGGAGTGTTACCGCAGCCTTGGTTCAGTCTTCGTCAGTACCCGTTACAGTCGTACCCTAGAAAACTAAAAAATAACTGTTACCTATTGTTGATCTTGTCAGCCCACTAGTCCTAAGGAGAATAAAATAAAATGAATCGCTTACTTTACACTTTTAGTATATTGATGATTTCTACCAGCAACGCGTTTGCAGGTATTGACGAAGCAATTAATTCTGCAACAGCTCCACTTGCGTCGCTAATCGGAAAAATCGTTTTCTTCAAAATATCACTTTTTGGCACTGCTCTTCCAATCGTTGTACTTTGGCTTGTTATTGGTGCTGTATTTTTTACGTTTTACATGGG
This sequence comes from Phascolosoma agassizii, assembly GCA_035593235.1. Classification (NCBI taxonomy): domain Eukaryota; kingdom Metazoa; phylum Annelida; class Sipuncula; order Phascolosomatiformes; family Phascolosomatidae; genus Phascolosoma; species Phascolosoma agassizii. The sequence goes on along the minus strand of JAVJHY010381918.1, from coordinate 50,377 downwards.
ATTTATTAATCTACGTGGATTCAAACATGCGATACAGCTTGTGCGCGGTGACTACGCAGATCCGAATAGCCACGGTGAGGTGTCCCATTTTCAGGCATTGGCAACCGCGGTTTCTGGCACAGTAGGTATCGGTAATATTGGCGGTGTCGCAGTTGCTGTAACTGTAGGGGGGGCGGGTGCCACGTTCTGGCTTATCGTTGCTGGCTTTCTCGGCATGTCAACCAAGTTTGTTGAATGCACCTTGGGGGTGAAATATCGTCAGGAATTTGATGACGGCCACGTATCAGGTGGACCAATGTACTACCTTCGCAAAGGTTTTTCTGATCGAGGTATGGAGGGATTCGGCAAATTTATCGGTACGTTTTACGCTATTGGCATTTTCATTGGTGCATTAGGAATTGGTAATATGTTTCAGTCCAATCAGGCCTACGTGCAACTCAATACGGTGAGTGGTGGGGCCCTTGACGGTCTGGGCTGGTTGGTCGGGCTTGTTCTCGCCGCAGTGGTATTCTCAGTCATAGTGGGTGGAATTAAATCTATCGCAAGAGTAACCGAGAAGGTCGTGCCATTTATGGCAATTTTCTATTGCCTGTTTGCCATTATCGTGATCCTAATGAACGCCCACACCATCCCCCAGGCAATATCCAATATTTTTACTGGTGCATTCACAGGTGAAGGTGTCGCTGGCGGCGCTCTGGGCGCGATGATCATCGGATTTCAGCGGGCGGTTTTTTCTAATGAAGCGGGTATTGGTTCTGCTTCCATCGCCCACGCGGCGGTCAAAACCGACGAACCCATCACGGAAGGAGTGGTATCATTGCTCGAGCCATTTATTGATACCATTGTCATCTGTACTATCACTGCTTTAGTTATTGGCACTGCCCAGGTTGCCGATCCGACATTCGCGGGTGATGCACAAGGTGTCGCCATGACATCAGCGGCTTTTGAACGCGAATTTTCCTGGTTCCCTATCCCATTGGCGTTCGCAGCTTTATTGTTTGCCTTTTCAACAATGATTTCATGGTCGTACTACGGACTCAAAGGCTGGACCTACTTGTTTGGAGAAAGCGTCACGGGCCAGACAATATATAAAATTATCTTCTGCGCCTTTGTTGCGTTGGGTTGTATTGTGCAACTGGGTCCAATTCTTGATATTTCAGATGCGTTGGTATTCCTGATCTGTGTTCCCAATATTCTTGGCCTATATTTTCTGGCTCCTATCGTTAAACGGGAAATGAATTCTTATTTTGCCAGAGTAGAAAGCGGAGAAATAAAGAAGTTCAAGTAGACAACTTTATTTTCTACAAAATACGGCCGCGCTTACAACGCGGCTTTTTTTGTGTCTGTTTAGAATCATTGCAGACTACTTTTTTTCGGGTTTTGCGAATCGACTCAGAAATGAAAACATTTACCACGGCTATATTCGCCTTCTAGTTAGCTCTGACCACAAATTAATGGAAAATACAGCAATACACCGCTACTAGCACGCACTCTAAACCAAGATTCCTTCCGACGTATTCAATGCCTAACTAAACCTGCATATTTTCCATGCTCCTTGTCCAAGGCATCAGCCAGTTTTCGTGCCTGGGCCAACTGGTCGATGCTCAATTCTGAATACTGAGCGTGGCTGGCATTTCGGAAGGCGTCACTCACAGCTTCCAATTCCACCACAGCCTGGTGCGCAATCTCAGGATCTTCGGTCACTTCGGCGAGGGTTCTGCGCGCGACACCAAGATTCGCCATGGTCATAGACCAGGCCATGGGAACCCGTTCTCGGGGCCATTCCTTTAGCGCATTTTCGTAAGCAGAAACTGCCTTTTTAAGAGTTTCCGGATTTTCTTCACGCTCGGCCAGTTTTTGCAAAGATGCACCCAAATTATTCTGGGCCATGGCCCACTCCTGAGGAAAACGCTCTCGACTGTGAATAGATAATGCGCTGTTGTAAGCTGCCACAGATTGCTGCAGTGTCCGCGGGCCTTTGCGGTGCTCACCCAGTAGCCGTAGCGCGGTCCCCAGATTACTCATTGTGGTTGCCCACTCTAAGGGATTACGTTCTTTGGTCCACACCTCTAATACATCTTTATAAGCATCTACAGATTGATTCAATAACTTAGCATCTTTCTTACTCTGTCCCTGTGATTGCAAAACTGTCGCTAGATTATTTTGTGTTGTTGCCCAGTCTTGGGATATTTTCTCGCGAACCCTTACCTCAAGCGCTTGCTTAAAAGCACCCACTGCTTTTTCCAACATTTCTTCATCACCCTGCCGTTGTGCTAGCGCACCTAATGCATTACCGAGACTGTTCTGGGTTTCTGCCCATTCATGAGATTGTTTTTGCCGATCTCGTACGCCGAGGGATTCTTCAAATGCGGTGATCGCGTTTTCTAAATTGCGAGTACCGGTCTGTCGTTGCCCCAAAATTCCGAAGGCGTTGCCAAGCAGCTGTTTTGTAGTGGCCCAATCTCGAACACGTTGGTCGAGGGAAGCGAGAGAAAGAGTTTCATTTTCGAGCAACTTAACGGCTTTTAAAAGAGCTGGCTTGTCGAAAAACTCTCTACCCGCACTAATCAAACAAATAGCAGACTCTTTTTGATAGTGCCACTGGGATTCGATACCAAGCCCCATGGTCGTGGCTGCCTTGGAATAAAGTTCAGCGGCCAACTTATATTCCTGCTTTAGCATAGATATCATTGCCAGCGCTTCAAGAGCTCTTGCCGCACTATCTGCTTTATTTTCTGTGCTTGAAAATTGTTTGCAGATAGATTCTAGATCGCAAGTTATATCTTCGAAAGAGAATGTTTGTCCAGCTGCCAAGCAAGCGGAAATGCGCTCAATAAGCGCTACAGAATGGGGGTCGCAATGCTGTTTGAGAGCAACCAAAGCACGGCGCAGCTTCAACAATTCCTTATGAGCTGATTTAAGCAAACCCGGCACTTGTCGAGGGGAAACATTATTACCTTCAATGTATGAGAGGAGTTGCTCGAGGTCAGACCTTTCCCCTTGCAGAATGAAAATTGCCGACTCTATTTCTGGCTTAATACCGTGATTCATTTATTCGTCTTCGACATATAATTTTTAACTACGCTAGAAAGAAAAAAGCGCCTGCGATAAAAACCACAAGCGCTTTGTACATTGCCAGATGGTCAACCTAGGCAGAAACATTCCTGCCCGCTTAACTACCCGACTCGTCTAATCGACGATATGATAAACAGGTGCTTTTTCCATCTCCCACTCCCCTGATTCCGGGTCACGACGAGAAAGTGTCAACGCATGCCAGTTTTCATCGTCCAGCTTCATGTGATCGCCGCGGTAGTAGTAACCAGGCCAACGGGTTTCCTTCCGGAACAATGTATGTTGTACCACACACTCTGAGGCAATAGCACGATGCTTCAGCTCCCAAGCACGCTGCAGCTGATGCAAATCTTCAGCACCAATATGTTCAAGGTCTTCTTGAAATGTAGCAAGCAGCTCGAGTCCCCTTAGCAGCAGCGGCTCATTGGTCATGTAATTTACGCTGATGCCCCCTGCATATTCATCCATAATCTTTTCAAGACGCTGGAGACCTTGAATTGGCAACAAATAGCTTGGAGAAACCGTTCCGCCAGTAATCTCATTTCTACCCACCTGGTAATTTTCCATCGGTTTGTAGATAGTTGTCTGCAAATCCTGATACTGTTTTTCCGAAATCTTAATTTGTTCTTTGCCCATATCTCGGATGTACTTAACCGCAGCTTTCGCAGCCAAACGACCCTCTGTAAATGAACCCGAGGAGAAAGCATGGGCAGTTCCACCCAGTGCATCACCGGCGCCAAACAAACCATCTACCGTCATCATTCGGTTATATCCCCATTGGTACTCATCTGGGGAAATGTCTTCGGGGCCACTAGCCCATGCACCTGAACAGGTGGCATGAGAACCCATCACGTAGGGCTCGGAAGTGGTTAGCTCCGGATTTGTGTACTTCGGATCTATGTCTTGGGACGCCCATACGACCGCCTGACCAATGGTCATACCTAGAAAGTTTTCCCAACCAACGGTTTCCTTATGGGGGTCCTGAAACGCCTCTTTAGTGACCATGTGAATAGGGCCGCGACCGGCCTTAACCTCTTCAATAAAGGCGTGGTTACGCAAACAGGTTGGGGTCGGATGATGATCAATGTAATCACCAACTAACTCCTTGGTCTGCTCATACCACTTTGATTCATACTCATCGCCGTAGGCATTCTGGGTATAAGTCTTTAAGTGCAAAAAGTACGCACCCACCGGACCGTATCCATCCTTAAATCGACAAAGCACGATACGATTTTCCATCTGGGTCATTTTCGCACCGGCCTGGATAGGCAACGCATAGGCGGACGCACTGCTCCAAGGAGCGTACCAGGTCCTGCCCATGCCTTCACCAACTGATCGAGGCTTAAAAATGTGCGATGCACCACCGGCGCCAACGATTACCGCCTTGGCTCTAAAGACATGGTAATCCCCGGTGCGAACGTTAAAACCAACTGCACCGCCCACGCGATTTTTCTTACTTTCATCCATCAATAGATGGGTTACCATGATGCGGTTATAAATTTTATCCGCAGACTTGCGGGCGGCTTCAGCCACAATAGGTTTGTAGCTCTCACCGTGAATCATGATTTGCCACTTACCTTCACGCAGATAGCGACCACTTTCCGGGTCCTTCATAAACGGAAGACCCCATTCGTCAAACTTGTGAACCGATGAGTCAACGTGACGGGCCATATCGTAGGCAAGATCTTCTCGCACTATACCCATCAGGTCATTACGAGCATAACGTACATGGTCTTCCGGCTGATTCTCATCCCAGCGCATTCCCATATAGCAGTTGATCGCGTAAAGACCTTGAGCTACTGCACCACTTCGATCGATATTGGCTTTTTCGGCAATAACAATTTTCATATCGCGACCCCAGTACCTCGCCTCATAGGCGGCACCTGTGCCACCCATACCGCCACCGACAACCAGAATATCGCAGTCTTCAAATACTGTGTTAACTTTACCCATCAGTAATAAACTCCCTGCTTAAATTTGTCTTTGGCGATGGTTGGCAATCCACCATCAACTTCTAATCCATCAGGCTCATAACAGAGCAACTCTGACTCAATCATCTCTTCGCTGGGTATCGGCAGATCGGCAAGCCTTGAAATTTTTTCACCCCATGGCTCGGTAGTGATCGGAGACACAAAATCTTTTTCCCGGCCATCGCGAAACTTAATTTTCCATGAGATCGTACCCTTTTCTTCTTCGCGCAACACTCGAACGCTGTGACCGAGAGGTGCAAAGTCTGCATAACCGCGACAGTCAATGGCATTTTGTGGGCAAGCCTTTACGCAGGAGTAACATTCCCAGCACATATTCGGCTCGATGTTTACCGCACGGCGGTGAGTTTTATCGATATGCATAATATCTGAGGGGCAGATATCAACGCAGTGTCCGCAACCATCGCAGCGAGTCATATATACAAATGTTGGCATTTTAAATTTCCACTCTCTTAAATTCGTTAATTAATCGGCTAATTATCAAAATGATTAAAACCGATTTCTTGATAAGTAAATGATCAGTAATGTCTCGGCAGTTCACGCTTGATACCAAGTCCAAACTTGGCAGGCGCATCCGATGGCGGGGGTAGATTGTTTCTGGACCCATCTGCTGCAGACATACGCTTTTCAAAAGCTGCTGCTGGCTTGAAAAACATATGAGCGAATTTGGACCAGGGCACACCTCCAAACAAAATCGTTGCGGCAACTATAAACAACACGAAAAACAGAATTGCCAGTGCATTTGCGCCAGCAGCTTGGAAAACTGACCAGATCAATGCAAACGTAGTGGTTGCGATTAGCGACAGAACAAACAAGTCAGCTTTGATTAACCGAAACGGCGAATTCCCTTCAGCGGCAACGTCAACACGGATAAAGAACCAAAACCAGTATCCACCAACACAAACCATCAGTGCACCTAAATGCCACAATAATGGCCATATAGCCGGGGTATGTGTAGCTGAAGTGGGATAGGAAAACACCATGACGGCAGTGCTAATCACAAACAGAATCAAGCCATACATGGTCAACAAGTGAGCGATTCTTCGCTTCGGATTACAAAATTCGGCGGATGTCAGAATATCTTCGGCCACAGTTTTTATGGCAATGGACGCCTTCTGGCCCCCACTCACCGTCTTTGTTCTATTATTTTTGGAACGCTCCATATTCTTAAAGAAATATTTGGCGCTTTGTTTATGAATAGTGTCGAAAATCGTGCCACCGATCACTAGAATTATCATACAAACAATGTAGCTCTGCATAGCACCGGGAGAAATCGATACTGCAAGTTCGGAAAATGGATTTGTTGTTAACATTAAATTTAGGCTCCTATTTGGATAAATTGCCGCTATTTCTGGCCGCATCCATTCGATATGCTGAAAATATTAGGGATTTCGACCACTGGCAATTGTCGGCCAAGTGCCATTGTGATTCAACCAATCAAAATCCATTGGGGATATAAAAAAAATTTGTGCTGAAGTTGGGCTTGATGGCCCATGAATCCAGCCCCTAGATCAGGGGCAGCCTCGTTGTATACAAGGCTTCCATACAAATTTAGTAATGTGCTGGGGAGCCAGGCGTCCCGCTGAAATGGGTGACAAACACAGGTTTAAGCTAGGGACCATAGGCTATTTCCGGCAACCAGGTCACCACTTTTGGAAAAGAAAATACTAGAGCAACCCCAATAAGCTGAATAATGATGAACGGAATCACACCTTTATAAATAGTTTGGATTTCGATTCCCCTGGGCACCACACCTTTCATGTAAAAAAGCGCGAATCCAACTGGCGGGGTGATAAAGGATGTTTGCAGGCATACAGCAAACATGACTGCAAACCATACCAAATCTACCCCCAAGTCTAATAGAACCGGTGCAATCAGCGGTAAAATGATGAGTGTTATTTCTATCCAATCCAGAAAAAATCCAAGGAAAAATGCAATGATCAGAATAACAACAACGACACCACTTGGCCCAAACGGCAAACTGGTCATGGCATTTTCGATCAGCTCGTCGCCTCCAAATCCTCGTAACACTAAGGAATATGCTGTCGCACCCACAAACAATGCAAAAATATAAGCTGTAGTTTTCATTGTGCCGCGCAGCACTTGTTGTAGTGCCGAAAATGATAACCGTTTGCGCAAAAGGGCTAACAGAGTTGCCCCTAACGCACCCACTCCAGAGGCTTCTGTCGGCGTAGCGATACCAAAAAATATACTGCCAAGTACGGCAAGAATGAGCGTCGCCGGCGGTATGGTTGATTTTAAAACATTCAACACAAGTTGAAAGGTTACCGACTCAGCATCCTTAGGGGCAGGTGCTACATTCGGCCGTAACCAAGAATAGACTAAAATAAAAATCATGTAGAGGGCACCCAGCAACAGGCCAGGAAATAGCGCACCCATAAAAAGATCCCCCACAGACACTCGAATCTGATCAGCCATTAATACCAACATGATCGATGGTGGAATAAGAATTCCCAAGGTCCCGGTGGCACAAACCACTCCACAAGCAAGCGCAGAATCATACCCATGCTTAATCATCAGAGGCACACCGAGAATAGCCAATAATACAACCGCAGCACCAATAATGCCTGTTGATGCAGCGAGCAAAACCCCAATAATAACAACCGTCACGGCGAGGCCCCCTCGAACCCGTCCAAACAGCTTGGTCAAGTCATTCATTAAGTCTTCTGCAATTCCAGACTTATCCAACATAATGCCCATAAATACAAACATGGGGAGCGCCACCAACACCCAATTATTCATCACTGCATATATGCGGGCGACAACAATTGAAGAATAACCCCAATCCACACCAAAGAACGTGTCTAGATAGTTGTCGGAAAGTACTGAAATCGCGGTGAATATTACCGCAAGACCACCCATCAACCAGGCCACAGGGAAGCCAGAAAAGATAAGTACAATAAATGCAACAAAAAGTGCGATGGCCATGTACTGTGCCGGATCGGTAATCATCTTAAGATTTTTCCCCCGACTGCTGTGATCCAAATCTAAGTGTGTCAATTACCCGAACTAATATGCTTAACCCAACCATAAACAAGATCGCAAAGCTGAAGAGCATACAGCCTTTGATTAACCAACGCGCGGCGAGGCCGTTGGCAGAGGTTGACCGCTCGTTGGTTTCCCATGAAAGCTCAACAAAGGGTACGGAGTAATAAATCACGAAGCAAACAAAGGGTAAAAATAGAATCAACAATCCCAGCAGCTCAAACCACAACTGGGTGCGAAACTGGAGCTTTTCGAAGACTGCATCAACCCGAACATGTCCGTCTGCGATAAAGGTATATGAAAGACCCACCAACCATGCTGCCGCGTAAAGGTACCATTGCAACTCCTCCAGCTCGATCATGCCGTGCTTGAACACGTATCTGAGCACTACGTTGCCAATAATCACTGCCAACAGGACCAACCACAACCAACTGAAAATATTGCCAATCAGATCCACTACTCGATCGACACTGCAGGAAAAGGCGTTATCGCGTAGTTTTAAACTATCGTTATCAGATAAAGCATTTGGATTGACGATCGCCTCCAATTTATCTTTTTCAATTTGTTGCATGACCAATCATCGACAATAATGTGTCTAAAAATAAAAACTGCCCTGTGATGATTGCACCACAGGGCAGTGTCGATTACAGCTTTTTTATAGTAGTCTAATTGTAGTCACGCGGCAAATAGCCCATCTCTTTCCACACCTGATACTCTGCGTGAAAAGCTTTTTGCGATTCCCAAATCTTAGCGAAGTCTGCATCCTTAGCGGCCTCTTCTGCCATGACTTCGTCGGTCACTTTCTTAAGCTCCGCAATAACGTCATCAGGAAGTTTAGCTGCGGTCACACCTTTCTCCGGAAAGCTGTTTATCTGAGTGCCCTGCAATGCCTCACCAGTTGTAATTGCACGCAAGGTGGCTGCGGTACATGCCATTTCGAACAGTGCTTGGTCAGACTTCGCCATCTTATTCCACTCATCCAAGTTCACCAGAAAGTGGGTAGAGGTAGAAGGTTGATGCCAGCCGGGGAACAAATTAAATTTTGCAATCTTATGAAAACCAAGAATTTCATCAATGGCAGGCATTGAATATTCGGTTGCATCAAGGGTTCCTTTTTCCAAGGCGGCAAATATTTCACCACCCGCCATCAGTGTTGCCGAGGCGCCAATTCGATTTAACACCATACCACCAAGGCCAGAAAATCGAATTTTCAGGCCCTTCAAATCGCTAAGTTGTTTGATAGGCTTCCGATACCAACCGGCAGTTTCTGGCCCAATGGTGCTACATAACAATGGATGAATGTTTTGCTTGTGGTAAAGCTCTTCTGCAAGACCCGAACCTTCTCCTTCAAACCACCACGCCGCATATTCCCAAGGCTCCATGCCAAATGGCACCGCCGAAAATAAAACCGCTGCAGGAATGCGTCCCTGATCATAGGCAAGGTAGTTGTAAGCAGCGGGTAGATCGCCTTGACTGATTGACGGCGAAATTTCGAGGGGTGGAACGATTTTCCCTGGCTCGAATATTTTTAGGTTGATTCGTCCATCTGTAACCTCATTCAACGTTTTAGCCACTCGTGCAATGGGGTCACCCAAAGCTGGCCATCCAGTGTTGAATGTTGATTGGACTTTCCAGCGAATTTTCTCCTGTGCCTGGGCTTCGGTAATTAAAGCCGCACTCATAATAAGTGTAGACATCACAGCGATGCCGGTTGCCCGAGCAAGCGTGTTTTTCATAGGCGTCATATTTATATCCTCGTAGGTAAATTGGTATGCATGAATCAAATAACTTCCAAGTAGCGGTTAACTTGTTAGGAATCAGTTATAGCGTCACTGATTTTGAAATTAAGTCTAATTCAGCCAAAGTCTTGATGTCAATTAAATGAGAATATATTTATCAATTTGTTGACTGAATACTTAATTTAGATTATTTTGACGCAAAATCAATCTGATATTTCGATGTGACACAAGTCTTTTTAGACATAGGTAGAAACACGATGGCAGTTATCGCCACTATCAAGCCCCTTTCTAGCGGTAGTAAAAATGAATCAGGACGATATCGTAGCCACAACAATTACCCAGAACAAACAATAAAACAGCCTGATGTCCGAAGTTAAGCTAACCCGCAATTCACCACGGCGGATTCTTGAAATCGTTGAGGCTATTTGTCAAAACCCTCACACTGCAACTGCATCTAACTTGTCTCAGTCATTGGGTATTCCAGCCCCTACAATCTATCGCTGGCTGGACACACTTTGCGACGAGCGGTTTATTGCGGTTCATGCATCCGGATACTATGTACCCGGAGAACGCTTTCGTGACATGGTATTGAATAGTTTGCAGTATGAACCGAAGGTCACAGAGCGACGTTCAATATTACGTGCTCTATCTGAAAAATTGGAAGAAACAGTTAGCATGTCTGTTCCCCATGGAACCAAGTTAATCTATTTTGATCGTCTGGAATCACATTGGCCAATTCAGGTTAACCTAAAAGTTGGTGCTGAACTGCCTCTTCACTGTTGCGCATCGGGGAAGCTATACCTTTCCACACTTGAACCAGAAACAGCATTAGGGATTTTTGCAAGAATGTCTAAATCAGTCAAAGCAAAAAACACGATTACGAACCATACCTCGTTTCTATCTGAACTCAATCAGATTAGAAGTAATGAATTCTCATTCGACAATGAAGAATGGTTCGATGACATGATTGGCGCAGCAGTACCGATTTATTCAAATGACAAAACATTGATTGCTTGCCTTTCTACCCATGTCTTAGCAACTAGAAAGACCATTAAAATATTAGAGCAGGAAATACCGTTAATGCGCAACGCGGCGGAGGATTTGAAAAAATGTTTGTTGGAATGATTCGTTATTTTTAACAAATAGAACATCTCGGGTCAAAAACCAAAATGCAGTGCTAACTATATCTTCCAGCTGACGTAGAAAAATTAAATATAGCCCGACATGTAGGCTATACCGACACGCTGTTTGCATTGACTAATCACGACCAACTGCAGACAACGGCAACTGAATATCAAATTTGGATCGCAACGTTGCATCGAGTTCTGGAGAAATGTGCCTTGGGAAGTGGCTACGCAATATCTCATGGGTTTTTTCAATTGCCACATCACGAATATTTTTTGCACCAGCCTCCTGCCATTCATCGATTGTGCTACGGTCAGCAATTTCCGGGTAAAGAAAATCAGATTGCATTCGATTTAATGTTTCTGATTGACCGAGAAAATGTCCCTCACCATGGACCACTTCATTAATATTTGGCATTGCTAGGGTAGTATCGCTTACTTCAATTTCGGTCAGGGACCGCATAATGCCGCCAAGCATGTCATTATCGATCACATAACTTTCCAATGCACAGCCCATTAGCATTGCATGCATACCACATGACTGGGTGATCATATTGGAACCGGCCTGGGCCGCTAACGATACGGTTAGGCTTTTTTCATATCCGCTTTGGGCATCTGCAATTTTACTATCCGTGGCACCGGCTATAGTTGAGTTGGCCAGACCATAGTAATTCGCAATTTGTGTTGTCGCTGCCATTAGAATGGCTTGCTCTCCACTGCCTCCAGTTACCGCACCAGTGCGTAAATCGGTAATCATTGGGCGGGTGCCGAAAATAATCTTTGACTGAGGATTAACCAGCCAGGCAAGAATCATTCCCGCCAAAGTTTCTGCACTGGTTTGGGCGACGCACCCGGCCATAGTGACAGGACTGGATGCACCCATTTGACCAAAGGTATTGGCATGGATCGGTAATCCCAGCTTGGCAGCCTGCACCATCACCGCGCAGGATTCAGAGTGAAAACGCAGAGGCGAGACAACATGGTTTATCAACATTGATAGGAATGGCTTATCTACGAAAGCCTGCTCGGATCCAGCAATGCTGAAACACATATCGGCGATTTGCGGCATATGCTCGGGTAACGATGCACTGGTACAAACATGTTTGCTTGTACCCATTAAACTGGCATAAGCAGTATTTATATCCAGCGCATGTTCATTGGGCATATCCCTGGCCACCATGGATCGGCTAAAGAAATGCACATTATCTAGTCGATCTACTAATCGCGCCGCATCATAGAGATCTTTTAGGGTCGAGTCTCGATAGCATTTTAGTTGTAAATCATATACCCGCGGCGCAGCACCACCGGAACCCACCTGCACCCTGTTTAGCGACATATGCAATTCATGGCCTGCAGTCTGACCGTGTAACACAAAATTTCTTGCCATACCCGTTAAAGCGTCATCAACTAATTTTGCTGAAAACGTTAGTCGCCCATCCTGACCTAATGTGCCACCCGCAGCAGTGACTCGTTCTACAACAAAATCTGGCGCATCGGACATACCAATATCTTGCAAAACATGGCGAATGGCCTGGTCAATACGTGGTAAATCCGCTTGATTAAGAGGACCGTAACGCCCTCCCCTCAACCCCCCGTGGAATCGGGGCGCAATGTTTCCCGTCCCAGTTTTACTTTTGAGTTGCCTCCTCCGCCGAGACTTTCTCGGTTCCCGACTTTGGTCATCGCGCGACATTTTCGTTATCCACCTAAGCTAATTGCACAGAGCGACATCATGATCGTATTCAAAAATTTCTGACTTCACTTAAATTTGTAACGGAATTCTACCTCCAACATGCCCGAGGCGGTGTGGTATCAGATACAGTTGTACGCTGCATGACTCTCTTGCTCCGACTTACATCATAGGGAACGAGCCGGTGTAATAATCGGCGGTTATCCCAGACAAGCAAATCATACTGGTCCCAATAATGTCGATAGACAAATTCTGTCCGGGTAACGAAATCAAGTACTTCGGCATGCAAAGTTTGTCCTTTCTCGTAATCATAACCACCAATAGCATTCCCCACGTTGGCGGTGATATAAACAGACTGTTTATTATTATGTGGGTGATATCGAATCACAGGGTGGGTGACTGGTGGTAATTGTTGTTTAACTTCAATGGGAATAGGCGGGAGTTCGGTATCAACATACAATCTCTCATATTCATAATTGTGCACCATACTCTGATGCTTTATTTGGCATAGCAAATTGTCTGGCATCTCTTCATAGGCGGCAATCATATTAGCAAATTCAGTTTGACCTCCTTTCTCAGAAGCAGCAGGAACTTCCAGGGCGTGTAGAAAGGAAGCAAGTGCTGGCATCGCTCGATAGGAACTATCGGTGTGCCACAACTCAGTACCCTTAAGCATGCGGGCCTGAACACTATTTTTACCAACAAAGTCACCTTCGGCATCAACATTTGAAACGTTGTAAACCTTGGGGGACACTTTTTGCATATTCACTTCAGGAAACGTTTCAAGATCTCCAAAGCGCTGGGCAAAATGCTGCAGCTGATCAATATTTAACTTTTGATTTGGAAAAACCAACACACCATAATTATCCAGCGCCTCGCGTACGGCAAGGTAGATATCTTGACCCATCTCATCACCAACCTGAACTCGATCTATCCGTGCCGCGAAGGTTCGATGCAATGGCGTTATTTTGATGTCGTTGGAGGCCATCTTAATTTATTCACTTTCCAAAAATTATAGTAACATTGACAGCAAATTGTCACAATTAAACTTAACTGTATGAACAAAAGTGAAAGACAATCTGCAGCTGTGTCAATCCAAGCACATGAACAACGCATTGAGCTGGCCGCAGCCCACCGATTGGCCCATATATTTGGTATGACGGATTTGATTCACACACATATTTCAAGCAGATGCAAAGACCAGCAAGATCAGTTTCTCATTACGCCATATGGTAATTGGTTTCATGAAGTAACCGCTAGTACGTTAAGCAGAGTAAACAATAATGGCGCATTGATTGACAGTGGTGAGGGACAGTCGGATTGCGCCATCAATCCAGCGGGATTTATTATTCACGAAGCCATTTACAGTGCCAGAGCAGATGCAAATGTTGTATTTCATACTCATACCATTAGCGGGGTAGCGGTTTCTTGTTTAGCCAGTGGAATCAAACCAATCTCTCAGTACGCCATTCGTTTTTTTAACCAAATCGCATACCATGATTATTGCGGTGCAACATTGGTAAAAGGAGAACGGCAATCGATTCAAAATGCCGTGACAAACTCTTCGGTAAAAATACTGGTGCTGAGAAATCACGGCATGGCTGTAATTGCCAATAGCGTAGCGGAGGCATTTATGAATATGTACTTTCTTGACCGAGCGTGTCAGGTGCAGATGCAGTGTGAAAAATCAAAGGACGCCGTCATAACCCCATCTGACTCAATTTGCGAATTTACCGCTAATCAATTTCTTGGCAACGAAGAAGAGGATATGCAACAAAAATTGGACTTAGAGTGGTCCGCCCTACTGAGACTAATTGAAGACCAAAGGGAAAGCTATAGCAGCTAAAGATTGAAAGCCTGTTATAAGCAAATTATTATCGTGTTGGTTCGTGGCACTACAACGGGGAAGCAAAATTCATCGTGCACTGCGGGCACCATATCTGCTGTAAATAATAACCCATCAATCCCACGATCAGCTGCTCTGCTAGTTGCCGCATCACACTGATCACCATCAAATAGGATACAAGGTGCTACTTCGCCAGCCACCGCTTTTCTATACTGACTCATGCATTGAGAATTAGTTAGACTGTTTAATGAGCATACGATATCCGGGTCATCCAAGTTTAGTTCAGGCCGTGCATAAGGAATAACCAATTCATTGGGGGCTTGTTTTTTCCAGTACAATTTAAAATTATCGTTAACATTTCCGTTGAATCTTTGCACAATTACCTCGGACGGCCGCATTGGGCGCATATTGCTATCGACATCAGGTGTCAATTGAATGTTAAGTGGATTTGGAGGCAACCTGTTTGATTGATAAATATCTGTGGGTGTAAAGCGAACATTCTTGATAATGCTTTTTTTATCCGCAACACCAGAAACAAGAAACTCACGAATATTGATATGATTTTTAAGAACACCATTCTCAATTAGGTTGATGTTCGGCTCCGCGGTTCCGTCTTGGGGGTTAGGCGGTAAGGCAATACCAATATTGAAGCCTTGGATATCAAAATTTCGAATGTTTAACTGACCATTTTCATAAGCCGACGTACCGAGCCAGAATCCCCGATTAAAGCGACCATTGGGACCACTTAATATTGAAACCGCGGGATCGTCACGCATATAAATCCCATCATAGGTATTTCGGCTTTCGTGAAATGCATAAACCCCGGTATGATTTAAGTGCCAGAGAAAATAGTCATTGAACACACTTTCCTGCTTGTAATAAGACACCGAACAGCAACCTCTAGACCATGTTAACTACAATCCCTGACCAGTCGCTCCATAGGCTTCGTTACGTGCGGACTCTAATGCTGGCAATCCCTCTCGGCGATCTCTACCTTCGACAAATTGCGAGCCACTGCCATGATAATTCCATCCTTCGTATTGATCACTATGGTGCATATCTGCACCACGGAATCTCGGTACCCGCATAGTGTCCTTGATGTAGTAACCGTTATAGTTAAACGCGAAATCCGGAGTATTTGCGGCCACGTTGTCACGAACGTAGTTGTAAGGTCCACTAAACCAGAATGCGTCTCGAGTGGTACCAAACAATGCCCGGCTGTTAAGCACGCCCCCACGACCAACATTGGTTGAAAGGATCGGTTGGCTTGATCCTGCTTCTGTGTGGACAACGAAGTTTCCTTCAAATACGTTATAAGACTCGTTCCCATCTTCCGTGGCTATGGCCGAACCAACTCCAGCATAAGCGATATTATCTTTGATTAATCCGAAATGTGTATCGTGAACTGTCAGGCCCCATTTATTCATACCATGCATCACGTTGCCAATAATTTTATATTGATAGCCGCTGTTTGAAGGATTTTCGGGCCCCCATAAATGGTGTAAATGTATTGAATAACGGCCCACCTGATTACTTCCGATCGACTGTAACTGTCCAATGCCATCGAATACCGTGTTATCCAAGTTAGCAATTGTGGTGCGACCGAAATCCTTAAATAGAGCGTAACGAATATCTACTTCCGATCGATGCAAAAAAATTGCATGTCCTCGACGCTGGTTTGGTACAGGACTGCCTGAGCGGATAATCACATTACGACTCAGGTTTCCAACATGAGGCAACATTTGACGCTCAAGACTCCCCACATTTCCCGATATGTCTCGTGGCCCATGGTGGTTGTAAACAAGCGGAGTTGTAATCGATACATCAATACTTGAAACCGATTCCAGCAGGACCTCTTCAGCCTGGGAGACAAATGTCTTGTTAGCGGTAAACGAAATTTGGCGTGTATCTGGGATTATCAATAAATCGCCTTGAAGCCAACCTATTGGCGGCCTCCTTAAGTGTAGTAGCTGGTTAGATGCGCTGGCTTCCTGAGAAAAACGGACAAATGGTGTATCTACTTTGCGACCGTGTATTTGAATCTTGCCAAACACAATCAGACCTTTTCCGTATTGTGCAGGATCGAGACCGGGCGAAGCCAATGAGCCAGTTTTTAAGTCAGTGTCACCTCGGATTACGACCTCTGCCACAGCAGTGGAGCTCACGGGAGACAATTCTGTACCGATAGTTAACGTTCCTCCAGGCATTACCATTAATTCATCGATCACTAGTCGCGTCCTGACCGTAGATTTGAATTGCATAACGGCCTGGTCGCGCACTTCGATACAGCTTAATGGCGTGCTGGATAAAGCATCATAAACAACTTGGGTATTAGCCTTTATTTGAACCCGGGCATCAGTTGTTGGTACGGTGTTGTCTGGCCAAATTGCGGGATTTGACCAGTCACCTGAACTAAGGTTAGAAATAATCGGACTGCCAGCAATACTTACATTGCAAAAACGTGGAATAGTGTCATGACTGGCCTGCACCAAAGAGTTAGTAACTATTAGACCTGACTGCGCACTGGCATTTGTCAGCAATATTCCCCATAAAATTAAACTGGCAAATGGTATGCAACCAATTTGCCACAGTTTTACTGGCGCGTTTTTGGATCGGCAAACCCAAAATAAAAAAGATTTATCAATATCCAGATTCATTATCGGGTCCCCTATCCCAATTTATCTTCAAAGTTTACATGACAATTTCCAAGTAATTCAAAATTAGTGGAGCAATTGTATCTTTGTCGATAAATTCTTCTATATCATCTATCGTGTGAAATACTAATTTGAAAGATTGAGATCATTATAAATTCCAGCCACAACCTGTATTATAGGCGTTGATTCACTAGAAGTAGAAACGGCCACCGCCAGTAGGCCAACTACAAAGAATTCGCCTATTGAAATGCCAGACTCAATATAATCGAGCAACAATATACAAAGTTCAAACAGTGAGCAGTTTCAAAAACATTGTTGCGGGGAAAAAACTTCCTCGTGCTGAATGGATAGTTGCTTTTGCTGCGGCTTTATGGGGGCTTTTCTGGATTCCATTACGCGCCTTTGAGGAGCAAGGTTTATCTCCCGGCTGGACCACGCTACTGCAATTCATTGCACCAATTATCTGTCTTTTTCCTATCGCGGGCCTACGCTTTATGCGTGGCAAATCCATTGGTCTTGGTCAATGGAAAACGGCGATATTAATTGGTTCGGCCTTTGCTCTTTATTGCGAAAGTCTACTCCTCACCGACGTAGTGCGGTCAATGATACTATTTTATGTCATGCCGGCCTGGGGAACCTTGGTAGAAATTGGCCTGATGGGCAGGCGATTCACCTGGTGGCGTGGACTTGCATTACTACTAAGCCTGTCCGGACTATTGATCGTACTCGGCATTGGTGGCGAATTTCTATCAACATTTAATGTTGGGGACGCCATGGCATTACTCTCTGGTATCGTTTTCACCTTTGGTGCGATGCGGATTCGACAAATGCCCGACACTCCACTTTTCGAACAATTATTCGGATTCTTCTTATTTGGCGGCGTTTTTGCATTCGGACTCACTTTTATTTCTGTTAGTGGCTTGCATGAGACACCAAGTTTGCCGACCTTATTGGCACTGACACCCTGGCTATTGGTTATGGCAGTGTTTTTTCTTATTCCGGTAATGGGCGGAATTTATTGGGGCTCCAGCAAGGTTGATCCCGGCCGGCTAGGTATTCTGCTCCAACTAGAAGCAATAATTGGTATAACAAGCGCAGCGTTGCTCGCAGGAGAACCTTTCGGTTTGCGAGAAGTGGCAGGATCTGTTCTCGTTATTGGGGCTGGAATTGTTGAGGTTTACGGCAACACTCCTAAATAATACAGACTTTAACAAGGTTTCCCTTATGCCGCCTCCCATGAAAGGTACAAACATCTCCATCACTAAACTTAATCGCACACAAAATTCAAGCGAAAGCGATCTCAGTTTTCTGTCATGGATTAACATCTTTTTCGTTGCCGACTCGCAATTATTGATCAATGAGCACTATACTAATTATCTATTTAAATAATTAGGATTAGGACTCGTCGACTATGAGTAATAATGTGATACTGACTTGCGCGGTAACCGGTGGGCACGCCAATTTTTCAAAGCATCCAGATTACCCAATCACACCGGAGCAAATTGCCAGTAACTGCATTGATGCCGGTAAGGCAGGTGCTGCTATCGCACATATTCATGTTAGGGATCCGGATACCGGTTTGCGATCTGGGGACCCAGCACTGTTTCGAGAGGTATTCGAAAGAATTAAGGATTCTGGTAGCGATATCCTGGTCAATTTGACCACCAGCGAAGGTGCGAGGTTTGTGCCGGGGTCTGAAAACGCAGCAGTCGGTGGCGAAGGGACCACCTTAATACAGCCCCTGGAACGATTGAACCATATCGAAGAGCTTAGACCCGATATCTGCACATTGGATGTCGGTACTTTTAATTTTGGAGAATCCGTATTTATGAACACCCCTTCTCACCTTCGCATTATGGCTAAGCGAATTAAAGAACTCGGGGTAAAACCGGAAATTGAGGTGTTTGAACCCGGTCATATCATGTTTGCCCATCAATTGATCGATCAAGGACTGGTGGATGATCCACCTATGTTTCAACTATGTTTGGGAATTCCTAATGCATCCCCTGCTACCGCCGAAATCCTCACGCTGATGAAAAACCTGTTACCCGATAATGCACGCTGGAGCGCGTTTGGGATTTCGCGGTTTGAATTCGATATTGTCGCGCAAGCCGCCAGCCAAAATGGCAACTGCCGCGTCGGACTTGAAGACAACCTTTATTATGACAAAGGAGAGTTCGCCACCAATGTTCGACTGGTAGAGCGGGCGGTCAGAATCATCAGGGAAACCGGCCGAGAACCGGCAACTGCCAAAGAAGCTGCAGACTCTCTGAGAATTAGTCGCTAAGTTGTTAGGAATCTCTGAATAAGTCTGTGCGAATCAAGTTGAGAATTAAAATAATCAAGATCAAGACAAAAAATCGTAGTAATAGCTGCGCTATACCAAGATTTTCTAACACAGAGATTGTTTATTTTTAACTCAAGTTGGTCGGTCATAACTTGTTCAGAGTTTCCTTAAATCGATTGTGATCTGATGCAGAACAATAATCGAAACCTGATTGCAGCCTGTGCGGCGATCAGTGTATTCGGATTAGCATTTGGAATTTCTCATCCACTGCTGTCGCTGATCCTTGAGTCCCGGGGTGTCTCGCCGGCAATGATTGGTGTGAACGCATCCGTGGGTACTCTGGGAATTGTCATTTTTTCACCGTTTATCCCCGCTTTTGCCAAACGATTCGGCTCCCGTCGTTTGGCATTATGGGCTGCCGCCATAACAGCATTACTGATGCCATGTTTGCGATTTTTCGACAGTCTCGAAGCCTGGTTTTTACTCCGCCTTTTAATGGGAATGAGCATTTCTGTATTATTTACACTAAGCGAAGCCTGGATTGTTAGTTACGCAGCCAATGATAGTCGCGGGCGTGTAGTGGCCATTTATAGCAGCATACTGTCAGCAAGCTTTGGTGCAGGGCCATTGTTGGTTGGCTGGATTGGAATTGAAGGCTGGTTGCCATTTATTATTGGTACTGCAGCATTGATCGTGGGAATGATTCCACTTTCATTGATTCAAGAGCCGCAAACCAGCAATCCGGAAGAAGCAAAACCTTCAGGCCTACTGGACTTTGCGCCTAAAGCACCGTTTCTGTTGGGCTGCGTAGCAGTGTTTGCGATATTTGACGCTGCGACCATTTCTTTGTTTCCAGTGTATGGAATTTATAATGGTTTGGATCTATCCACCTCTGCCCATTTATTAAGTGCACTGGTACTGGGTAACATTATGCTGCAATTCCCAATAGGATGGCTGGCAGACCGATTCCCCAAACGTCAAGTAATGGTTGGATGCGCATTGATGACCGCAGTGTTTCTTGCAATCCTGCCATTTACTATAAGCACACTACTGAAATGGCCCGTAGTTGTCCTAATTGGCGCTGTTGGATATGGTATTTATACGGTAGCACTGGCATCCCTCGGAGATCGGTTTTCTGGGATAGAGTTAGTCAATGGTTCTGCGTCGTTTGCAACGGTATGGGGAATGGGTGCGTTTATAGGTGCCATCTCCGGCGGATGGGCCATGGTTGGATCAAATCGCTGGGGCTTACCCATCTACTTAATAATTTGCTATCTATTGCTCGGAATTGGACTGATTTGGCGAATGCAGAAAATCAGTAAATCTTAATTAAACAAAAATTATCACACTTCCAGTAAGCTGCTTGCCTTGACAACAAATGACATCCCGCCCCAGCCGTATTGCATATAGGGTGTTAGTGTCCAGCTTTCATTATTTTTGAAATACTTAAACATTGCTTTCCGTTCCCCGGAAATCTGGGTAGCGGACCAACAAAAATAATCATCAAAGGCAATAATCATTCCATGCTTTAACCTGGGCATTAAAAAATCTAGTACGCCACAGGTACTTGAGAACAAATCACAATCGATATAAGCAAGTGCGAATTCCCGGGGCGCTTCCTGGTTTTCAAATTTAGCTAAAGACTCTTTATAAAATCCCGGAACGACAGAGTATTCGGATCTAGGGATATTAATTAGAGCGCATATTTCGTGAAAACGGTCCACGCTTGTTGCCAACGTTTGCTGATTCCAAATTGGATGATCGTCCTCTTCAGAGCGCTTTGCAGGCAATTCTTGCAACGAATCGAATGCCCACATATGAGCTTTACGCTTTTGCTTGCAGGACTATCTGAATGCAAGCTCAAAGGTGGTTCCACCATGGCTACCAAATTCTACGTAGTCTCCTGAAATACCATTAAATGCCAAGGCCCTAAAAGCAGTATAGAAAAACTGACGACGCCATAAGCGCTCCTGCCGGCGACGGCCAAAATAAGCGGACTGCGTCATTGGCAACAGATTCATTGATACAGTGGTAGGAACTGTGATTTGAGCTGTTGGTGTAATTAGAAATATTTTGTAACATTATATTGTGAAACTCGATAAGTTGATAATCAATTTAAATACTCTTTTCGCGATTGCCGCACCCCCCCCTCGACGGCTCGGTTATAATGCCGTGATCCATGATTGAGCAGCCAACTCCATAGTAATAACTTGATTGAAATTTATCCTAGCGATTGTGTAATTGGTGCAACAGTGGAAGGGATTTCGCTTTGTGAATGCCCTAACCCTGATTCCGTCAACCAAATAAATCAGGCTTTAGAAAAATTCGGCGTATTAGTTTTCAAAAATCAACGAATTTCGCCCCACCAGCAGGTTGCATTTAGCGCAGCTTTTGGACCACTAGAATTGACCGAACTAGAGGATGCCCGTCTTGAAGGACTAGAAGAGATTTTTGTGGTTGGAAACCGTGGAAAAAGCCTCGTCACCTTTGCCCCGAAAAACGATGAATTCGAGCTTGAATGGCATAGTGATCACATACATCATGAGGTATCTGCAAGAGCCTCGTTACTCTGCGCGAAAGAAGTGCCGGATACCGGTGGTGACACATTATTTGCCTGCATGTACTGCGCATATGATGCTTTAACAGAATCGCAGAAACAGGAATATTGCCAAATGCAGATCATCAATTCAGCCTCAGGGCTGGAAGAGTATTTAGACAAACAATACCAAGACAATACGAATAGCCATCCTGGGAAGAGAAAATACAATGAAATTATTCGTCCTTTGGTGCGCTCTCATCCCGATAATGGACGTCGTGCACTATATTTTGGCAATCAGGTGAGTGTAGGAGTGGTCGGAATGACGCGCGCTAATGCTCGAAAATTTATTACTGATCTAACGGAACACGCCTGCCAGCCCGCTTATCAATATCGCCATAAATGGTCGGTTGGTGACGCCGTATTATGGGACAACAGGCGCGTTTTGCACGCTGGAACGCCTTATGATGTACATAATTCCCATAGGCGGATGCATCGAACAACCTTGCGAGAAACTGAACCAGTTGAACTAAGACCTGAAGCTTATTGATCCAATAGTTTAACCATTTCGTCATAACCGCTGATTTGCACCAGCTGCAATGGCGTAAAGCCCTGCCTGTCGGTTATATTTTTGTCGGCCCCCGCGTTCAATAAATGTTTTACCGTCTGAACATGGGCGGCCCCACCGTCTCCCAGAATCACTGCTTCGAGTAATGCGGTCCAACCAATATTATTGATATGATCAAGCGGTGCACCTGCTTCAATGAGACGTGCAACGATATCGTGATAACCAAGATGGGAAGCAGCGATCAATGCTGTTCCATCGTAGGGACTGGTAATGTTTGCAGCGCTAGCTCCATGACGAAGGGCAACATCCATCAGCGGCAAATCATTTGCCACCGCGGCAATGGTAACGATGTCATAGGCCTGATGCTCCAACGCATTCATATCCGCTCCTGCCCTGGCCAGCATCTCCACTATTTCATCGCGAGACGCCAATGCCGCAACATGTAAAGGTGTGCGATCAGCTGAATCTCTGACCTCAACAGATTTTCCCTGTGCTAGAAGGGTCTTTAACAGTTTGACGTCTCCGGAATGCGCTGCAAGATGCAATCCGGAATAGCGAGCAGTTTCAGCTTGGGTTGGCGCAGTTTGAGCAAATACATCAATTAGCACAACACTATTTCCAAGTACTGCTAGACCAGCGAGGAACAAACCCAATCTACTCATACTATAGACTGAAATTGAACAATATCTTTCAAACGTATTGTTCCCGATTGAATTACCCTGGCTGTAATACCACCATGCCCTCTCACTGCATTATATCCACCTGGTCCAAACGCTTGTTCCATAAAAGAACAAGGGTGGCAGGTACCCGTGTGCTCGAGAATGGCATCCCCCACTTGAAATTGCTTATCTTTTAACGCTAACAGATTAATTCCCGACACAGCAATATTTCGTCGTAACAGGTCCGGTGAAATAGAGTCAATATTGAGAGTGGAAGCGATAGTATGCAGGTGTTCCCATTGGATCAGTGTCACCTGACGTTTACCACTGCTTCCTGCATATCTGTCCCCTACTAGACCACTTTCAATTTTCGCCTCTACTTTTGCCACAACTTGGATAGTGGCGCGTCTATCTGGACGAAGACCGATCCACTCTACCCTGCCAACCTGGGGTAGCGTATCAAATAACTCTGCAAGGATGCGCGGCGGTTCCTTAGGCATCATGAAATTCAGGCAAACAATACAACTCTTAACAAATAAACGGATTTAGTTGCCAGCTGATTTCATCATATCTTTCTCTGCCCTTTCCTTTACAACCCGATCCATCCAATCGGGATCCATTTCCGGCACAGAAGACAATAGTAGTTCGGTGTATTGATGATGAGGAGGCGAGAATATTTCTTCCTTGGGTCCTTGTTCTTCTATTCGCCCCTGTAACATCACGATCACTTCATCAGCAATAGCTCGCACAGTAGCCAAATCGTGGGTAATGAACATATAGGCGAGGTTGAGTTCTCGCTGCAGTCTATCCAGTAAGCGCAAAATACCTTCCGCGACGAGTTGATCCAGGGCAGAGGTAACTTCATCACATATGATAAATGCAGGCTCTGCTGCCAAAGCCCTGGCAATACAAATTCGTTGTTTCTGTCCTCCCGATAATTCTGACGGTACTCGATCAAGAAACTCATCTGGATCCATCTCGATCATTTCCATCAACTGATGCAATCGTTGCTCCTTTGCATTTCCTTGCATTCCCAGATAAAACGACAGAGGGCGACCAACAATATCGCGAATCTTGTGGCGTGGATTGATCGCAGTATCTGCCATTTGATAAATCATCTGTACCTGACGTAATTGATCCTTACTTCGATTTCTATAATCCGCAGGTAACGGTTTTCCATCAAATAATACTGCCCCTTTCATGGGTGGCAGCAAGCCGGTAATAACCCTAGCGGCAGTACTTTTTCCACTTCCGGACTCTCCAACAACGGCAACGGTATGACCACGATGTATTTCGAATTCAATATCCTGGAGAACCGGTGTTAGCACGTTGGAATAGCTCGCAGTAACATTATCTACTTTGATAATAGCCGTCGGTTCTGGTGGCGGCGCCTCCACTTCTTTGCGAAATGATCGAACGGCCCAAAGCGACTTGGTATAATCTTCTTTAGGTTCTGACAACATTGTTCGAGTATCGGCATCTTCAACAGTTTCACCGTAACGTAATACTTTTATGTGGTCGGCCATCTGAGCCACTACCGCAAGATCATGGGTGATATAAATAGCCGCGGTATTAAACTCGTGAACAATATTGCGAATAGTCACCAGCACTTCAATTTGGGTAGTTACATCCAACGCCGTTGTCGGTTCATCAAATATGATTAGGTCTGGACGACAGGATAATGCCATCGCAGTCATCGCTCGCTGTAACTGACCTCCTGAAACTTGATGAGGATAACGGAATCCAATTTGATCCGGATCTGGCATTCTTATTTTTTCGTATAAATCCCTGGCATCAGCATATGCCTGCTCCTTTGAACCAACGCCATGTTCAATAACAGTTTCTGAGAACTGATCAATTAGTTTGTGGGCCGGGTTAAATGATGCTGCAGCGCTTTGTGCTACATAGGCAATTCGCGAACCACGTAGCTTGCGTTTTTCTTCTTCAGGCGCAGTGGTTAATTCAATACCATCGAATAAAATGCTGCCACCATTAATCCGGCATCCCGGTTTGGCATATCCCATAGCGGCAATACCAATAGTCGATTTCCCTGCGCCAGATTCTCCGATAAGACCCAGAATTTTTCCTCGTCGCAAAGTGAAATCAACA
This sequence comes from Phascolosoma agassizii, assembly GCA_035593235.1. Taxonomy (NCBI): domain Eukaryota; kingdom Metazoa; phylum Annelida; class Sipuncula; order Phascolosomatiformes; family Phascolosomatidae; genus Phascolosoma; species Phascolosoma agassizii. The sequence continues at coordinate 25,099 of JAVJHY010381918.1, read as the reverse complement.
CCTTTAACAATTTGATGCCATTGTTCGTCGCTGTATCCTTCGATTCGAAGATCTTTAACTTGCAGCAGAATCTCATCGTTTTTATCAGTGCTCATCTTTCAATCCACTGGTTTTGTGGAGGAACCAGTCCACCACGAAGTTAACCCCAATAGTTAGTAATGCGATTGCCGCCGCCGGTATTAACGGTGTGTAATCATCGAACGTGATGAGATCTGCAGTATCTCGGACCATGGAACCCCAATCAGCTGTCGGTGGTTGAATACCAAGACCAAGAAAACTAAGTGCGCTAATAGTCAAAAATACAAAACAGAATCGTAGACCAAATTCAGCCACCAGCGGCGGCATAATATTTGGCAATACCTCTCGCAATGTAATCCAGCCAAGGCCCTCACCGCGCAATCTGGCGGATTCTATGTAATCCATGACCACCACATTCAAACTAACCGCCCTGGAAATTCGATATACCCGAGTCGAGTCTAAAACTCCAATGATGATAACCAGGTTTAAAACCGATGTTCCAAAAATAGTCAGCAATAACATCGCGAAAATTAATGCCGGTATTGCCATTAACACATCCACAGTACGACTGAACAATTGATCCCACCAACCACCAACAATTGCCGCCAAAATTCCGCAGGTGCCGCCCAACAAGAATGCAAACAGGGTTGTTACTAATGCTATTCCTACTGTATTTCGTGCGCCGTAAATAATTCGGGTGAGCATGTCTCGACCCAGGTTATCGGTGCCAAGGATAAATTCCTCGCCCCATACTTCAAACTGGTCACCGACAATTTCAGCTTCACCATAAGGTGCGATCACAGGGGCAAATAATGCGACAAACAAATAAAGAAAAATTACTGCTATTCCAAATTTTGCGCTAAAAGGTGCATTTTTTAGTTCCCGCCAACAAATCGACAACAAACTCTCTTTTGGTCTCGCACGAGGAGGTTGTGAATCGGAAGACTGCGCGTCCTTTATATTGTTACTCATTTTGGATGCAGCAGTCTGGGGTTAGTCAAGATCGATAATATATCGGCGATGAGATTTAATAGAACATATGTCGCACCAAATACAAGACAACAAGCCTGCACCACGGGTAAATCTCTGCGTTGGACTGAATCAACCAATAGCTGACCAAGACCGGGATAAACAAAAACCACCTCCACCACAACGACCCCTACAATCAGATAAGCCAGATTTAAAACAATAACGTTGACAATAGGTGCCCAGGCATTGGGCAAAGCGTGGTGGGTGATAATACGTCGGCGAGTCATACCTTTCAGTGCCGCCATTTCAATATATGGGCTGGCTAGTAGATTAATAATAGCCGCACGAGTCATTCGCATCATATGTGCGACGACAACTAGGGTTAACGTCAATGCTGGAAGGAAAGACTTGTAAGCCCGCTCTAAGAGCGGTGTATCGATGGATACATTTGACAAACTGGGAAATACCCCCGCCTTCACCGATAAAAACAACATCAAAATATAAGCAACAAAAAATTCTGGGGTAGATATTGACGACAGCGTGACAACATTCACGGTTCTGTCATAAATAGAATTGCGATAAAGCGCCGCCAGTATACCCAGGACCAATGCGAGAGGTACTGCTATGCACGCTGCGAATAATGCAAGAAACAAAGTATTGGCAAAACGAACGCCGATTAGTTCGGAAATTTCACGTTTGTTGCCAATCGAAATGCCAAAATCTCCCTGTAAAATTCCACCAAGCCAATTGATGTATCGAATGTGGGGCGGTAGATCGAGCCCCATCTGCACGCGCAATGCTGCCACCGTTTCTGGTGTTGCGGACTGCCCTAACATTGCCTGGGCGGCATCTCCGGGCAATAAACTAACACCAAGAAATATAATTAGCGAAACAATAAACAGCGTAAGCATACCAAGTGAGATACGCTGAACCAGCATTCTGAGGATATTATTCACTGGACAGTATCCTGCTCAGGCAAATCGGGTTTATGCACAACCAATACCTCCACAAACGAGAAAGTGAATTTTGAAAAGATTTTGAATTTGAAACTTCACAGACTAGTATGACAAAAATAGCCGGAATATGAAAACCTAATTTACCTTTCCGTTAAATTCCTAGCGCAATGGAGTTAAGTTGAATTCAAATTCCCAATTGAGAAAATGTTGCGAAAAAATTCAATCCAGGCCTGATGGGCACTCTGTAAGTTCTTGTAATACGTTGTTATGACATCGAAATATGTGTAAAAATAATATAAATGTTTCCTTATATGATATTTCTGCAATGTTGGGGACATCTGCAATAACAGTATTTATAATATCCCTACTGTCATTGCGGTTTAGATGGTTCGTAGCTCTAGCTAGAAATGATATTACCCCAGCGACATAATTAAAATACTTAAACCAATTGGAGAACCAGAATGTTTCGAAAATTTAACCTGCTTAACGCGATAGATCTGTCACTCGGTATTGCTGATCGAGAAAAGGCAGAAAACGTTAAACGACTTCAATCAACCTTTGAAAACGGTCAAATCAGTCGTAGAGGCTTTATGACAAGTGCTATGGCATTGGGTGTATCGTTAACAGCGGCATCGGCCTTGTTGACCCGTGCAGAAGCTGCTACTCCTAATAAAGGCGGACGACTTCGAGTTGGTCTAACAGGTGGCGCCACCAGTGATGTAATGGACCCAGGCCAGATTCTTGATCTGTACATGATCCATCTGCAATTTGGGCAACTGCGCAATGGATTGACCGAAGTTGCTCCAGACGGCAGTCTGATTCCTGAATTGGCTGAAAGTTGGGAAGCAAGCCCAGATGCCAAAGTCTGGACATTCAAAGTACGCCAGGGTGTGGAATTTCACAATGGTAAATCTCTTGATAGCCAAGATGTGGTGGATTCACTGAACCATCACCTCGGGGAAGCTTCTACTTCTGCTGCCAAGGGTATTTTGGCGGGAATAGAATCGGTAAAAGCCGACGGCAATGCCGTGGTTGTCAGTCTCACCGGCGGTGATGCCGATTTCCCATTCCTGATGAGTGATTATCACTTAGGTATCTGCCCGTCCAAAGGCGATGGCACCATTGATTGGGAGTCTGGCATTGGCACAGGTGGTTATACCCTGGTGGAGCATGACCCTGGTGTAAGATCATTTACTAAACTAAATCCTAATTACTGGAAAGAAGGCATGGGCCACTTCGATGAAGTGGAAATTTTGCAAATCGCCGATGCCAGTGCGCGGAGCAATGCCTTAAGAACCGACGCCCTCGATTGCATGAATAACGTGGAAATCAAGACCGTTGAACGGCTGAAAAAAGTTTCCGGAGTCCATGTACACGCGACCACTGGTAATAAGCAAATTACATTACCCATGCGCACCGACACAGCGCCTTTCGACAACAATGATCTCCGACTGGCAATCAAACATATTGTTGATAGAAAGCAATGGCTGGACAAAGTGATTCATGGGTATGGTGAACTTGGCAACGACAGCCCTATCGGTCCCGCCAATATATATCGAGCAACAACCGATGAAATTCCGCAGCGTGAATACGATCCCGAGAAAGCCAAGTTTCACCTCAAACAAGCTGGACTTGAAAATGTTAAAATTCAATTCCACGCTGCCGAGACAGGTTTTGGTGGTGCGGTAGACGCGGGCCAGCTAATGCGTGAAAGTGCGAAACTAGCAGGCATCGATATTGAAGTTATACGCGAACCTGACGATGGCTACTGGTCCAATGTTTGGATGCAAAAAGCATTCTGCGCCTGTTATTGGAGTGGTCGACCAACGGAAAACTGGATGTTCTCTCAGGTCTATGCGGCGGATGCCAGCTGGAACGACACCTTCTGGAAGCATGAGCGATTTAACGAGCTCCTGGTTCAGGGTCGCGCCGAACTGGATACTACAAAACGTCGGGAGATCTATGTTGACATGCAACGAATTGTTAACGAAGAAGGTGGCGTTTGTATTCCATTGTTCCAGAGCGATGTTATGGCCTACAACGATAAACTGGCAGTGCCGGAAGTAGTGGGCGCAAACTGGGAGTTGGATGGTGCTAAAAACTCTGAGCGTTGGTGGTTTTCTTAATCCAAAGTAATATTAAATGGCTTAACTAATTAACGTAATTAGGTCTTTTAAAAATCACTAAAGTTTCACCCAAAGCCCCGCTGGATTCAGCGGGGCTTTTTTATTGCCCTACTTTTCTTGAAGTTGAATGACGATGAAATTCTCCCCTTCCAGAAATAACGATGCAAAGCAATTTCCCGATGCTTGTAGCAGGCAATCAGTGGGTATAACGCCAACTTTGTTGTAGGGAGTGACTTGCAGCCGGACGGGGCTGGATAAGCTATAGATAAATGTGTGTACCGATGGTTGCAATGCTACAGATTGACAATCATAGAATGTAGACACCTTGACATCGTATTTTCCTTTCCGGACCATCAAGTTGAAATCAGTAATGGGTCCTGAAATTAAAGTAGCAATAGTTTTACTGTTACCGTCAAAATTCGCAATGTCCAGAGTGCGCCTGAGATAATTTTTATTCCCGCCATCGTGTTCTAATTCAAGACCATTTCCATCTACCAGGATCAAACTGCGCTGGTATCCAGAGAAATCTGAAAAAGCGCCATTCTCAATCACTTTAGCCATACTTATCCGCCAAAGGAAATCATCAATGGTTCCACCCTGATTGATGGCAAGTTCGATGGTTTCTCCCTTACCGTTTTTCCATGGAACCTTTTTAAAGTTATCGGAAGTAATAATTTTCATAGAGGGAATCAAGCCATATCAAATTTTTTCAGTACTTATCGAACCCGATCCTGGGCAAAATCTATTGTCCTGGCCTCATCGCGACATCTTTGATATTCGTCTAAATACTCCTGAGCCTGTTCATCGTTATATAAGTCCATTGGACACAAATAATTATTAAGATGACGCATAAACAGGACTATATGAGTATAATTTCCGCAGCCCAATATTACTCCTAGTAATTATTAATACTAGAACGCAGAGCACTGCATTCACCAATTTTTTCCCTCGGTACCAGCCAGTTTATCAACTCCAGGTGATAATTAGAGCCCAAAATATCTTTCTTAGAACACAGAAAATGACTAACATTTGCTAATATATACCTAAGGAATCTCTGAACAAGTCATGACCGATCAATTTGAGTTAAAAATAAACAATCTCTGCGTTAAAAAATCTCGGAATAGCCCGGCTATTGCTACGATTTTTTGCCTTGATCTTAATTATTTTAAATCGCAACTTGATTCGCCCAGACTTATTCAGAGGCTCCCTAAATTAGTACTGGCAATCCAGACAGGTTGAATTCACTGTAATCTAACTGCTACATACTGCCCATTATCTTGACAGAGGTAATAATGACACCAGACGAAATTCTTTCCTACCCAAGTAAAGTACTCAATCGCGAACAACGAGAGTCCTATTTTGAATCTGGCTATCTGATCGTTGAAAGCTTGATCGATACTAAATGGATTGACCGCCTCAATCTGAAGACCGAACAGTTGATCGAACAAAGTAAGAAAAAATCAGTTGCTGATGGCTTCTATGATTTCGCACCTGGCCATTGCGCCGAACAACCAAGAGTTCGACGTTTTACCTCGCCCGACCTAGAAGATCTATATTGGCAATATGCCAACGATGTCATTGCAGATGTTGCAGCAGACTTGTTGGGACCAAGTGTCACATTTCATCACTCAAAGTTGAACTTCAAGTGGCCAACCACCAACGACAGCAACGTTGTCGGATGGCATCAGGACATTCCGTTTTATCCACATACCAACTACAACGTTCTGGCTATCGGCACTTATCTTACGGACACGACAGTTGAAGATGGACCGGTTCAAGTCATTCCGGGTAGTCACAATGACAAGCTGTATGAATTGTTTGACGACGAGGGTAATTGGACTGGAGAATTGAAACCCGAAGACAAAATTCAACTTGATGACACTAGCGCCGTAAGTTTGCCCGGACCAAGAGGATCCATTACGGTCCATCATTCCCGCGCACTACATGGATCCTTACCTAGCCGCGGCTCCAATGTCAGGCCACTGTTAATAAATAGCTATGCATCAGCAGATGCTTTTCCATATACCGATGGTGGCGCAACATCAATTCACCATCGACAAATCGTTCGGGGGTCCCCCGCTAAGTGGGCCCATCACGACCCCAGGCCCTGCCCTATTCCTCCTGACTGGAGCAAAGGCTACACCTCTATCTACGAACAACAGGCAGCAGCGGCACTACGTTAGGTTGGAATGTTAGCGATGGGAAATGTTCTGCGCCAAAGGTCGGTTTGATATTCACCATAGACAAAGGCTTGAACTGAACCAAGGTCTCCGACCAAGGGTTGTATCACCGCCTCAAAGTTTGGATTAACAAATAGTGGAATGGAATATCTATCATTTCCGCCTCTATTAATAACCCGATGCGGTGTAGATGCAAAACGTCCGTTGCTCCATACCTGCATAATGTTTCCAAGGTTTACAACGAAGGTGTCTTCGATTGGAGGTGCGCCAACCCAATCTCCATTTTTGCTTTGAATCTCAAGACCGCCATGTTGATCCTGCCAGAGAATAGTGAATCCACCGGAATCGGTGTGGGGTACAACCCCTATATTATTTTCATCAACCGGATCATCTTGGGGTGGATAGTGGTTAACTTTAAAGCGCGAAGTTGGCTTATCAAATAAAGACAAGAAATACTCCGAATCCAAACCCAACCCGTGGGCAAAACATTTCTGCAGCAGCAGGCTCAATCCTTCGATTTCCTGAAAACATCGCAACATCAACGGTTTTAGGCCAGCAGGACTTTTTGGCCATTGATTGCTGCCGTCAAGACAGCTTTTCTGACCTTCCTCAGTATCATGTCCAATCCAAAATCCCTCTTGATGACTGGTTCCCGCTCGTTGCTCGCCTTCGTAACTGCGATAGTAAAGAGGTAAATAACCGCGAATTGTGGGGTCAATCAATATTTTCCTCTTAACCTCATCAGGCTGATCGAAAAATAACTTGGACTCTGTCGCCAATTGCTCCATTAGGCCAGAAGGAACCCCATGGTTTTTTATGTAAAAGAAACCCACATCGGAACAGGCCCGCACCACGCTATCAATGGTTTGCGGGTCAGCATCATCGAACAACAATGGCTGCAAATCAATAATAGGAATTTCAGAAAAATCTACTCGTCTGGACTTAGGAATTGCCATTATTATTTCTTGCTGTGTTAGTAGACCTCAATGATGCAACATGCATTTTACCGCTGAGTGCTAGGCCGTATCCACCTTTAAAGTGAGTCCCGCATCAGCAAGTATTTTTATAAAAGCTCAGAATAACAGTACATATTTTCCCACGATATCTCGTTAGATCAACACTCAGAGTCAGCCGAAAACAACACTCCGGTAATAATGGCACTTACTTAACAAACCTTCAGAAAGCGAAGGTCTAATAAATCAAGTGGTTAGGCGAAAATCGATCCAGCTGTCATTCGGCCAGAGAGCCGGAATCTATAACTCGCTATCAGCAGTTATAAGCGCCTTAAAATTCGGTATATTATACAAGGTTTATAGAGACTCCGGGGTCGGGGTCCGGAGTGACAAATAGGTGGAATCCTGGCAGATAAAAAAATCAAACTTGCTTAAGTAAGCGCTATTACTCTCCGGTACTTTTTCTTTCTTTTCTGCTTTAACTATACACCGATAATTAGATTCCGGATCAAGTCCAGAATGACAAGTACATAGGGTTTAATTAAATGCTATTAGCATTAGAGGAGTTAGATTTCATCGTGCTACACAATGGATATCAATGGACTAATTTTCTCAGAATATCTGCATGATAGTCGAATACCTTAGCAGCACCTGCATCCAACAATCTTTCGTTTAACCCATGACAGCAAATGAATTACGTTGTTATTTAGAGCTTTAACCGAAAGATAAAAAGGCTAATCGGGGTCTGCCATAGCGCAAGTATCAATTTCAATGGACATGCCATCATAGGCCAATACTGGAAGAGGCACACCCGTTGTTGCCGGGCCAGGATCACTAAAGTATGAAGAACGTATGGGTAAATTTTCATTCAAGGCTTCCTCACCACAATCTCCTTTGTACACCGCCATCACTTTACACACGTCATCGTAATCGGCGCCGAGCTCGTTTAAGATTGTTTTGATATGTGCCATTGCCTGATGCGTCTGTGGGGTCAATTCATTAGGATGAAGTGCCTCACCTTTCTTGTTCAACGAAACCTGACCGCCGAGAAAGATCATTTCACCGTATTTCAATCCATGCTTATAGGGAAGGTGAACATGCCAGTCCCATAACGACTCTGGCCAAACATGTCTTCGAGGTAGATAGTCACCGTTCTCCCCAAGCATTGCGATTACCGCAATCTTGATTTTCATATCTGGATCTCCCAGACGCGGTAATGGAATTCCTGTTGCCGCCGGGCCTGGTTCTGTAAAATTACTAGCGAAGGACAGCGCAGCGGGTTCAAAATCTTCAATCCCATCGCCCCCCGCGTACCACCTATTGATTTTAACCACATCGTCGAATCCCGCACCAAAGCTGGCCAAAGCCCTTTCAATATTGTCTGCGACGGATTCAGTCTGCGCAACAATATCGCCTTTTCCTACTAACTGTCCGTTCTGGTCAAGTGGCGGCTGAGCAGAAACAAAAATCATTTTTCCGCACCGCACAGCATCGCAAAATTTACTGTTCAAGCTGCTTTGGTCTGAGCTGTTCGAATAGCTTCGCTGCAATGCAGAATGGTTGGTGGATGCCATGGCAATGCATTCAATTTCTACCAGCATATCTTCATAGGCGAGATAAGATATCGGGACGGTTGTCACAGCAGTTCTGGTTCCGTCGGGTAAACCTCTTGCTACTCGATCAAGAAATTTTTGCTCGTCAATATCACCGTTGTTAACGTAAAAACAAGTCAGACTAACCAGTTCTTGTAAACCACCGCCCAGCTCAGTGAGTACGCGCTGAATATTAACCAGTACTGCATCGATTTGGGAATCGAGATCACCTGGATTCAGAACCTCCCCTTCTGGCGTTAAATTCACCTGACCACCAACCCACATCATTTCGCCGCATCGCACGCCATGTTTGTGGTTAATTGCTATGGGCCAATTCCAGTGGCCTTCAGGCCAAACATGTCTTTTTTTCATGCTTGCGAAATCAATTGTTGAGATTAGCGGTATCACTGGCAAAGCCGCTACCCGCCTTTTCATACTCCCGACGAGGTGGGGCGAAGACGTCCAGAATAACCATTCCATCTGCTCCCGCTTCCGTCGTATGGGGCATCCCGCCGGGTGTACGCCAAAAATCTCCTTTTTCTACTGCGATTTCTTGTTCCTGTTGAAATCGAATTCCACTACCTTCGAGACATAAGCCCCATTGCTCCTCGGGATGGTGATGCATAACACCCTTACTATTGGGTTCAAATCGAACCACCGAAATCATTGCCTGATCACCACTATAAATTGTAGCTGAAACTCCTGGGGCTAGTTGTCTCTGAATGCCGTTCCCGGCATCAGCAATATTAAAGAAGTTTTCAATTTTCATAATCTGACAAGAAAGAACGCGTAATGATCTCTAAATATAACGCTAGGCTGAATTCGACTCTAGCAGATAATGACGAATTCAAATGCTGGGACAATAGCTTTTCAAGAATCTTCAATAATTGGTCGCTGTGTGTAGCATTAAACACCATTAGCGGATGACAGTGTCCTGGCGGTCAAGTAACCACACCCCCTCACCTCGCACAAATTCAATTGCTTCATCATGGGCGTAATAATCGGCATTTCTCAAATACCGTTGTCAATGCGGGCAGATGGCTTTTGTTGATTTCTGGTCAACACCTGCGGAATGTTGCGGCGGTAACTCGCAGCAATTGCGAATTTGCGCAATCAAGTCATTTTTGTTCGAACCTTCCAGGGTTTGCAAAAAGTTAATTGCCGACTCATCCCATCCAATCAAATGTTCTCGATCATCACTCCAGGTTACTTCCTGCTTCGCCCAGAAACCCAGCAACAATCCTTGGGCCAGTCGACACGACATCAAATCTGGAAGCAACTCAAATTCGATATCTTCCAACTGGATGACCTGATGAAATCCAGCGATTAATTCTGCGGCGTGGCCAAGTGAATCATGACTTTTTGCCGGTATCTCCGCTGCGGCCACCGCCAAGTCGATGGCTAGTGGTCCATATGTTAAATCGCCAAAATCATAGACGCCGGTAATGGTAAAAGGGGCTTCGGGATCGGTGAGTACATTGTGGAAGGCAAAATCGTTATGAATGACTTGTGATCGCAATCCATGCAACGATGGTTTGACTGAATGGCTAAACCGGTTTAATACATTTTTAAGTAGCCCTTTTAGTTGTTGATCAGTGACATATTCTAAGAGGTCTTGTAGATGCTCGAGATGTAATAGATTCCATACCAATGGCTGGTTAGCATCTGAATGAGAAAATCCACGCAATCCCCTGTTAATATGAGCTAATATATTCCCTGCATTGCGCATTAAACGAAGATCAAGTGCAACTTTTTCCAGATTCACACCAGGCAGATATTTGAATGCACGAACAATTAGACGGATATTATTCTCTGCTTCCATTAATGTCCAAAACGCGTTGTTGTTCGCTTTGATTAACCATTGCACTGGAAGATTTGGAGACTGACTGAAAAGATGGTCTAGCGCGGCACACTGCATCTCTATTGTTTGCTGGGTTTCAGCAATATTAGATATTTTCAATAGAATGCGTTGATCACCATTTTCGAGTAAAAAATTCCTATCCCGTTCTCCCCCCAGGGAGTGAATTTTGGTAAATGTACCATAGTGAGAATTAGCGAATTCCAGCGCTTTCTCACTAGATACCACTGGAGGTGCGGACAATAGCGCACGTAACAAATTTGCTTTCATTGATAGTGGACATCAAATATAGATACAAAAGTATCCTATATGAATCACTAGAGCCACGCTATGACCTATACTACTTATCAGGACAACCATTCGGAGCTCACGATGTCAAACCGATTTGATTTAAGAGCGCGTTATATTGAAGGGTGGCTTGAACTTGATGAAGATAAACTGATTGCCGCTACTACGGAAGATTTCGTATTCGAAGATCCTGTAGAACCCGCATCCATCACTAAACATGAACTAGTGGCTTACATGCAGCGCTGGATTTTTCGAACTCAGCGTCTTGGCTCTACCAATGAATGGATATTAGAGAATGAAGTACGCGAGGATAAAAACGGTATTATTACAGATTGGGAATGGTGGGAATTGGTAGGCACAGGTCTATGTGGAATGGCATTTGTAAAAACCAGCGATGCTGGAGTGTTTGTTGAAAAAATCACTTACTTTCAGCGCCAACAACCTAATCACGGTACCTAATTTCGATTGTCCAATGTACTGAATCTGAAAAGGCTTGTTTTTGATTGTAAATGCTTTCTTTATACTGAATAAAAAGTCGGATTAATCCTATGCAGCAACAACAATTTATAGATGCTATGAGCCACGCCGCATCTACTGTATCTGTAATTACCACTGACGGACCCCACGGTAGAGCCGGAGTCACAGTGAGCGCCATGGCCTCGGTTACTGCGGAACCGCCTACTCTGCTGGTCTGTGTCCACCAACTCAGCCCCGCTTGCGAAAAAATAAAGCAAAATGGGGTGTTATGTGTCAACGTGCTCAGTGAGGGACAATCATGGATTTCAGATACCTTTGCAGGCAGATTAAAACCCCCTGGAGAAGACAAATTTAGTTGTGCACAATGGACCACGCGGGAAACCGGGGCACCAAATCTTGAAGACGCCCTCATTGCATTTGATTGTTCGGTCTCGCAAAGTTTCCAAGTTGGTTCGCACTATGTATTTATTGCAGAACCCATAGCCATCAATACACGCACAGCAGGCAGTGCGCTGATCTATGCTAATCGGGCTTACGGTGCAGCTAGACAAATACAGCAATTTGTCAGTCAAAATACCGATGCTGCCCCAGAAAATTTATTGCGAATTGGGTGCTTCTCTACAATAGGTCCTTTTTTCCTACCCAAATTGGTTAGAACGTTTCTCAATCAACAACCACACACTCAGTTCGAATTCTTCGAAGGCAGCGCTCGACAATTGGAGGAAGGGATCGTCGAGGGTAGGTTTGATCTCGTATTGATGTACGATTCTCCTTCTATCATTGATGAAACAAAACACGTACTGGCACAGACCTCACCCCATGTGCTATTACCCACCAATCATACATTGGCAAAAACCCCCACAGTCTCTCTCAAAGTTTTGGCAAAACAGCCAATGATATTGCTGGACATATCACCAAGTCGCGACTATTTCACTGCATTGTTTAGCGAGCATCAACTGGAACCATCTATTCAATTTCGGTCCCCGTCATTCGAGACCGTTCGAGGTATGGTGGCAAATGGCCTTGGCTATACATTACTCATTTCAAAACCTGCAAATAACATGAGCTATGACGGCAGCGCACTAGTCTCAAGAAAAATTCTTGAGCCAGTGACAGCCGGCAAAATTGTTTTGCGAAGACCGGACAATGGAAACGAAAACCTCCAATTAGTGGAGGAATTTGCCAACCATTGCCACCGTTTGTTTGACGAGTGGGGGATTTGAACCCCTATCATTTAAAATTTGCAGTTCTCTTTTTTGTTCAAACCCTATCCAGGGGCATACTGCTTTCAGTAATACCACTTCATGCCCTCTCAATAATGGGAGACGCACAAAGCACAAGTGCATTATTTTTTGCCGTCAGTGTTGGTGGTATATTGGCGGCACTAGGAATGCCATTCCTGATCCGCAGAACCGGGGTCCACCGCGCATTCTTGATTGGGTCCAGCGCAATGCTGCTATCGAGTTATCTACTCTCTTTTGGCGACTCGTTCTACTTTGCCGTAGGGCTGTTTTGCCATATTTTTTCCATAGCCGCCATCGAAGTCTGCTTTTCGCTTTACGTTTTAACCCAGATACCACGCCGCGATCTCACTCTGTTTGAACCCCTGCGCATCTTCTCCAGTGTTCTTGCTCTTACCATCGGTCCGTTTTTGGGAGTCTGGATGGAACAAACAATACATCACAGTGCCCCATTCATTTTTAGCGCATTATTCGTTTTATTTTCGCTTTTGTATTTTCACTGGTTTGGCCTACATAAAGTTGTCGCTGCAAAATCAAGGACCAAGGAAGCCAATCCCATAGAATATATACGGCGTTTTATCATTCAACCAAGATTGAGACTCGCCTATGGTCTGGTTTTTGCAAGATCATGCTGGTGGACAATGTTTGTGATTTACGTACCTATATACGCGGTGCAGTCAGGCTTGGGGGAGATCACGGGAGCTGGAATCGTTTCCTTGGGCACGGCGTGGACACTTTCCGTTCCATTTTGGGGATGGATTGGACGAAAATACGGTGTGAAGAAGTTATTTACCACCGGATATGTTGCCACAAGCTTACTGACAATATTGATATATGCTTTTTCTGCAGCCCCATCTGTGGCATCCATTTTAATCGTTATAAGTGCATTGGGCGCAACTATTTTGGATGGAATGGGTAACGTTCTATTCTTTCGCGCAGTTCGACAACGGGAACAATCTGAAATGACAGCGGTATTTGCGACTTATCGAGACTTGGGTCAATTATCTACTCCCGGATTATTCGCCTTTTTGCTGAGCTACTTCGCTCTGCCCGTGGTGTTCTTAAGCGCCTCCATATGGATGCTCATAGGATCATGGTATTGTAAGTACATTCCGAAACGGATGAATTAAGTGAAGTTCCATATACCCGAAAGATGAACAAGAAGAAGCTCAAACAAATCGAAACCGATTTTCTCATACGTTACCCTGGCGGTTTTGAGAACATTGAACTGGTTGAAATCGGCAAAAAACATAGAATGACTCCGCTTATCAGTTTCGCCCAAGAGTCATTTCATAAAAAGAAGTTTATTCGCCCAGGCGATATAGTTGAAAACATGGCAACGCTGATATCCAGATCCTCAATGATTTCAATGTTTGAAAAACCCAAATTCAAGTCGTTTATAAACGGACTATCAACATCACAAAGAAAACAACTGGTAAACGGACTAAACCAACAGCTCAATGGTAATCAACAACGAGGTTTCGAATCGGTATTGCAACAATTAAAGAGTGTCAAGCTCGCCAAATGGTCGTTGATCACTGGAATTCCGGTGTACTTCCATCCACATACCGACTATTTTGTAAAACCAACTACCACTAAAAACATCATCGAGTTCTTCGAATTAAAGCAAGTCAAATATAGTCCAACCCCAAGTTGGGAGTTTTATGCCGACTATCGCGAAATTCTTGATGAAATGAAGGCAAAAGTAGATTCTTCTCTTGCACCAAATAATGCTACATTCACTGGTATGTTGATGATGGCATTGGGTAGCAATCTAAACTAAATACAAAAGGTCAGTATGAATAATTCTGTAACCACAGAATTTTGCACAGTACCAACGTTGAAACTAACTATCCAAACTTAGCTGACTTGAAAGTGCCTGAATATGGCTAGGCCCTATTCCGCAACAGCCGCCAACAATATTTGCTCCTGACCCAATCCATTTAGCTGCCGCAGTTTGAAATGCGGTTGGACTACACACGCTGTCAAACTGCATCTGTAAATTTATAAATTTTCCTGAATTTGGATAAATTGCAATTGGCCCATCCCACTTTCTTTGGACAATCTCCAGAGCCGCATCGGTAACGTCAAAATCACTATGCATGATTGACAGAATGGCATTCTGGGGAATTCCAGACTGTAATATAGAGTTCAAAATACCTTCCAGCTTAGTGGGTGGCATTCCCAGCGCATTGCCTATCACCTGCTTGATCCCATTTGATTCTAGCCGATCACATGTGATACCAATTATCACTGGCAATTTGAATTCCTTTACTGCATCCAGCATTAGTACGGTAACTTCTGTATCAAACAACATTTCCAGTGCGAATATATTCACTCCTGATTCAAACAAGATACGAGCCTGATCATTATAGTTTTTCCTTAATGCCTCTCCCCTTGGCAACCTAGAGCGATCCGAATTTGCTGAGAAAGTTGATAATGATCCGGCAACCCAAAATTCTTTGCGATCACGCTTTGAATTTGATACTGCCAAATCAAACAACTCTACTGATCGGCGATTTAGTTGTTCAAATTCTTTTGCCAAGCCCACTGGTTCCAACACGTGACGCCCAAGGGCAAAGCTATTTACGATATGTAACTTCGCACCAGCATTGATATAGTCTGCATGCACTTCGGTAATTGTATTTCCATGGTTGCGAACCGCAAATGCACTCCAGCCACTGCCTTCAAATGGGACGCCTCGACGCTCCAATTCTGTACCCAAAGCCCCATCCATCAATAACAACTGATCGCCGTTGAGCACATCAAATAAGTTCTGATTGTGCGCTCCCGACATTTAACTTACTTCCTGAAAGCCAAGATTTGACTAATATCGTCCAACCAAATCTCTGGAGTTTTCTCAAAACATTTCATTTTTACAGTCGGCTATATAGGAAATTGTCCAGTGCTATAATACTATATCACCATTGATTCGCATGCACTTACTGTATTCAATTTAACAGCAACTGCTTTGCAAACATTGGATAATACTTTTTACGATCTATTCCGCTTAAAAAATCTAAAACAAACTATAAAAGATGATCTGGGATACACTGGTTCAGCTTCAGCAAATTCTGAACAAATCAGCTTCGGTTCAGTTTTTGGCTGTTACTGGCATCTCCACCTCGGAGCCTAGGGTTTACCAAGATCAAATTCCAGATAATATCGAACTACTGGTTAATTTCGGTGACCAGTTCATCGCGTCACCCATAATCGCCCAGGTAAACTCCCCATTTCAAATTAACATCGAAGCGTCGCGAATTATTTCGACCGTTGAATTACAGGATCTGGAGATATATTTACCTTATGCAGTGCTCCCATTTTTCGCCAATAAGCAGAAACGGTGTTTTGCCATTTCTCATTTCGCCCAAACTCTAGACGGCAAGATTGCATCTCCCTCCGGGGACTCCCGCTGGATCGGCAACCAAGAAAACCTTACCCATGCCCATAAAATGCGTGCTCTATGCGACGCAATACTAATTGGGGCAAACACTATGCGACGGGACAATCCCCAGCTAACTGTTCGTCACGTGAATGGTGCACATCCAGTGCGCGTCCTGATCGGAGGAAGTTCGGAAGAGGCGTCGTTACAATTCCGTCGCGGAGAGCCATGCTTACATATACATGAAGCAAGCAATGCACAAATAGATACACATATCCAGCTTGCCAAATCAAACGCTGGCTACAATTGTAAAGAAATTCTTTCTGCACTCTATCATCGAAATATCAATTCTGTATATATCGAAGGTGGTGCAAAGACAACATCCAAATTTTTTTCGCAACACGCGATTGATCAGGTCCAAGTACATATAGCACCTAAAATTCTTGGCTCAGGCTTAACCGGCTTTAATTTTAATGGTGCCAAGGATATTGATGACGCCATGGACTTCCACAACCCTCGGTTCATCACGATCGGAGAACAGATTATGTTTCTCGGTGAACAGGCAACAAAAAACTAGGAATTTGATGGAACAACAAATTCTTTGGCACGACCATAAACGTTCCTGGATCACCTCGGAGCCCATTCCTGCAGTGAATGACAATCAAACCGTTCTGGTCAAGACAACATGCTCAATGATCAGTCTGGGAACAGAGCGTCTTGTAATCAGCGAGTCAATTCTAAAAGAATCAGAGCGACCGATGCGGATTCCGAATATGCGAGGTACTTTTTCTGATGCCTTTACATATGGATATTCCCTGGTAGGAATTGTGATTGAAGGCCCCCAGGACCTAAAAGGATCCCGCGTACATCTACTACATCCCCATCAGCGCTATGCATTGGTTCATCCCTGTGAGGTATTTGTATTACCAAAAGAATTATCAGAACAAAGTGCGATGCTGATTAGCAACATGGAAACAGCGGTTAATGCATGTTGGGATGCCCAACCCTCTATTGGTGATTCAATTTTAATTATTGGATACGGAATAATTGCCACCTTACTAAGCCGACTGTTGCGCAGAATACCCGGTGTTCAATTAACTGTGCTTGAAATCGAAGATTTTCGGGCTAACAAAGCGGGGAAAGCGGGCATTGAAGTACGCAATTCTAAGCTGGATTTGACTAATAATTTTGATATTGTATTTAATACTGCCGCCAATGGGCAGGCATTACAAATTGCAGTTGACAGCGTTAGACCCGAGGGATTAGTTGTGGAATTGAGCTGGTATGGATCAAGAACCACGGAAGTGAAGTTGGGTGGAAGCTTTCATACCCAACGCAAGCGAATAATCGCTTCTCAGGTTAGTACTATTCCAGCTGCCAAACATTCCGTGTGGAACTATCAATCACGCAAACAACTTGTTGCAGATATCTTACTGGAAATTGATACCCAGGGAATCCTATCAAAGGCTATTGACTTTAATCATGCACCCGGGTTCTACAACCAACTACGAGTATCTCCTTGTAGTGAGTCGGGGGTTTATCTTACCTATTAAATATAATCCATGTACTCAGTTACCGTAAAAGATCATATGATGATCGCGCACTCCCTGCCAGATCCGTACTTTGGTGACGCTCAAAATTTGCATGGGGCAACCTACGTGGTGGATGCAGAATTTATCTCAAAAAGCCTAAATTCTCACAATGTTGTAATAGACATAGGCCATGCGAGTGATCTTTTAAAGGCAATACTTAAAAAATTAAATTATCAAAATTTGGATCAATATAAAGAATTTTCTGGGCAACTCACTACCACGGAATTCCTCGCCCGACATATTCATGATCAACTGCGCGAGGCAATTGATCACACTGTTCAAATAAAAATAACACTACACGAATCACACATTGCTGCAGCCTCATATTCAGAGTAAGAAAAGGGTAAATATGGCAACCCCACCTACCCTAATTATTCTCACCACCCACTTTGGCACCAACTTCTCCGGAGGATCCAACGCGACCTGTGAAATATTTAAACGCATTCAAACTCAATTTAACAGAATTATTGTTGTAGGAACGGAATTAGGTCAGCACCCATTTAATAACCTCACATTTAAGCCCTACCGAAATATTCTTCATGCAGTAAGGATTCTAAAATCCATTAAAATACACAACAGTTGCTTTTATGGAGATTTTTATAATTCCTATTTATTCTCCTGCTTGAAAATTCCTTTCTACTTCACCTATCACGATAATTGGCCTGAGCTGCAGGAAATATCACCTAACCTACGAATTAGGGGGTTGTTTTTCTGGTCAGCCTACAGGCTGATTTTTCGCTCAGCGCAACATGTATTTGTAGTCTCGAATTTGAAGCTGAAACAAATAAAGAAATTCAATTCAAATATTTCCCTGGCGAGAAATGGATATCGATCACCCATGCCTCTACCTTATAAATTAGTTCGCAGCAATGTGGTGATGGTAGGCAATATTGATGAGCGCAAGTATCGCCTCGCCTTAAGACTGTTTGAGAAACTTGAAATGGAACCTGGTTTTCAAATAGACATATACGGACGTCATATAAATCAGGAAATTGTCTCTAGGTTAGATAGGTTTCCGTTCGTAAAATTAATGTCGTTCCAACAGCCAATTCCTTATTTTCAATATTCCGTTTGCTTGCATACTTCTCAAATGGAAAACTTGTCGATGGTTTGGTGCGAAGCCCTTGCCCAACAAACACCTGTTCTTACTTTTAGTGTTGGCGCTGCGGATGAATTAATCGATACATCCACTGGCATTTTGATTCCTCAATACGATTTGGACAGCATGAAGAAATCATTAATGGAGTTGACTAAAAATCCAATGCGAGTCAGAAGTACCGAAGATAAGCTAAAAAACTTTTCCTGGGACGCAGCTGCGACACAATATTCCCAAGTTATGCTTGTGTCATCCTCGTTCTAACTTTGGTCTCTTACTATCAGAATCAGTAGAATATTTTCCGATCTAACATGAACAAAGAAGAGTTGTTATCCATAAACTGGCTGAATTCACGATGTCAGTATGATGAAACAGCCCGAAATAGTAACGTATTTCAAGTTGCATGTGAGTTCTTACAAATAAATACAAAGCCGGTAATTTCCGATCTTGGTGCTGGTACGGGAAACAACCTGTTTTATTTGATCAACAACCTGCCCTGTTCGGCCAAGATAATCGTTGTAGAACAGCACCAGTATCTGATGGAGGCATGCCAAAATAGAGTATGCGATGCGTTTGAGCTCCGACTATCCAAGGCCGGTCAGACCATACTACATAATCGTGGATATGAATTTGAAATCGAATTTGTCACCAACGATATTCACCAATGGATTGCCGGCTCTCCGTTAATAGATTTGCACAGCACATGCGCTCTTCTGGATTTATTTACCAGCGAGGAACTGGAACATACAATTCATTCTCTAAGAGAAAGTGGAACACCTCTCTATAGCTGCCTTAATTACGCTGGAATAGACATTAAACCGGCAGTAGACGGCGATCAAACTTTTATTCAATTTTTTGAGAATCATATGTCACGGTCCCTCGACAGAGGCACGCCCCTTGGCGCACAAATAATACCCACAATGATATCTCTGATAGAACGGCAAAATGATCTGGCTTTTATTACAGGCAGCAGTAACTGGAATATTCCATCCTGCGAAACCGAATTCATTGAAATGAATTTTCAATTTTATCAAAATGGGATTAATAACATGCTGAAAACATCTGAAGAGAAAAATGCGTTCAAAAGTTGGCTGAGACGAAGGCGGAAATTTACCCAATCAAAGAAAACCGAATTAACCGTGCTGCATTCCGACTTCGTCATGCATTCTATTGCTTAGTAAAATCCCGATCACCCTTTGAATTGGAAGATATAGGATCGTACAAAAGAAATCCCTAACAACGTCATCCCAATATACAAAAACCAAGTTAACCATATTGCATCCCACAAAATGTTTATTGCTAGCAATATGTAAAACGTCACAGCGATAATACTGGCATACATGCGCTTTGGTTCTATTACAGGGTTGTTGACTGTAAACCTTACTAATAATAGGTATAAATATCTGAGACTTCCTGCTCCAATCAGCAACCAATTCAGATCCCGAAGCTGATAGACTAATAGGCATAATCCACAAATCACAAAAGAATCTGCCTCAAGATCGA
This sequence comes from Phascolosoma agassizii, assembly GCA_035593235.1. Taxonomy (NCBI): domain Eukaryota; kingdom Metazoa; phylum Annelida; class Sipuncula; order Phascolosomatiformes; family Phascolosomatidae; genus Phascolosoma; species Phascolosoma agassizii. The sequence goes on along the minus strand of JAVJHY010381918.1, from coordinate 4,868 downwards.
AATTTTGCCCGAACTCCCTGGCTTCATGAAAACGACGCGCAAGATAGCCATCCAGTCCATCAAGACAAAGAGTCAGTACAAGAATAATCGCGAGGCCTAAAGGGGTGATTTCTGCATAATATAGAAGCACATAAGAAATGATCGAAATACGCAGGATGGTCACCCAGTTCGCATAGCCTAGGCCCAATTTAAATGAAGATAATAAATATCTTGCAGACCACAAATAATATCCGAATGATATTCCCGCCCCAATAATTAACCACTCGAACCTTTCACTAAGGAAAGAAGATACAGTCATAACCAACATTAATATGGCGTGGCCATGACTCCATTTCAATATTTTTAGCTGGTCAGACATTCCTCTGAGCTTTGATCGGTTAAATTATTTATTTCAGTCTTAATCTTGTCACACATAAGGTGGTTATTTATATATTTTTCAATGTGTTATGGAGTACTTTTCTATATCTCCTTATGTAATGCACAGCCGCCAACGTTAAAGATTAAACACCAAGCACTTTTTTGGCTTCTATATACAAATTAACCCTATCAGCACAACCACCAGCGTTCCTTACGAAACTTTCAAGCTGTAAAAGCAACTGTTAACACAAGACCAATCTGGCTCTTAATACATTACCAATCACCATGTGCGCGCTGGTATATTCCATCTAGCTCGTGAATATCACAAATATCACATGTAATTAATTGTCTGAGTCTATCTTGATACAGACTGATCAATCACTTTAGTACTAGTTTAAATATTATGAAATTTCAACTCGCCGTTAATCTCGAAAGAATGGATTCGTCCATCGACATGCAGGATGTTATTAACCACACCCTTGAAATGGTACAAATGGCCGATAAAGGAGGGTTTCATATAGTTTGGTCTGCGGAACACCATGGGCTAGAGATGACAATAGCGCCCAATCCTTTCCAGCTACTAACTTGGTGGTCCCAGCACACAGACCAAATACGTCTCGGCACTGCGGTCGCCTCGGCACCTTATTGGCATCCCATTAAGCTCGCTGGAGAAGCTGCCATGACAGATTTGATCAGCGGGGGTCGACTCGAATTTGGCATAGGTTCTGGCGCCTTTCAAAGGGAATTTGACAGGATAGTGCCTGGCCTGAAACAAACAGATGGATGGCGCTATATGCAAGAAATGCTGCCTCTTCTTAAGGCGCTGTGGCAGGGAGACATTGCCCATGAAGGAGAATACTGGCAGTTTCCAACATCAACGTCCTGCCCAAAACCATTACAAAAGCCTTATCCGAGAATTTGGCTGGCGGCACGCGCACCAATAACTTATGACTTTGCAATTGCAAATGGCTGCAACATTATGTCGTGGCCATTCACACGGCCATTTTCTGAAGCCGAGCTATATAAACAGCACCTGGACAATGCTATTGAAAAGGCCGGTGGCAAAGCGAACCCCATATTTGCAATGATGCGCCATACCGCTGTGTACGATAATCAACGAAGTCGCGAAATGGCGATCGATGCTATTCGCAGTGTACTCGGGCGATTTGAAAACTTATTTCGCAATATTGGTGAAGTGAACAATGGATTCCCCGAGTTGGTGTCGCTTGAAAGCCTGGAAGGTCGAGAACAATATGATCCGAAAATGTTAGAACAGAACTTGATGTTTGGATCCCCTGATGTCGTAATCGACAAACTAAAACAGTATCAGACGCTCGGTATTGACGAATTTATCTACTACGCCAGTATGGGTTTGGAAATGTCAGAACAGAAACGCTCTTTGAAATTATTTATCGACGAGGTAATGCCTGCATTCAATTCTTGATATAAACAGTCACAAGCGGTACTACTTGGTACGCATTGCCTTTAGGATAATGGATTGATTGATTTGCCCCACCAATTCTCCTTCGGCGTTGACCACAGCCAATGGGCCCATGGTTTCCGATGCGATATCAATCAATGATTCGAGCTTGTCAGATTCATTAACCACTGGATGATCCCCATTTAGACTTACCGATGATGGCTCAATCATTACCTTTCCCGCACTTAATACCTTGTATCGCGGCACGTCTTCGGTAAATTCTCGAACATAATCATCTGCCGGCGAAGCCACTAATTCCTCGGATGTCCCGATCTGTGAGGTTTCCCCGTCTTTCATGATGGCAATGTGGTCCCCCATTTTAATTGCTTCGAGAAAATCATGGGTTATAAAAACCATAGTCTTGTGAACCCTTTGTTGAATGCTCAGTAATTCATCCTGCATTTCCCGCCGAATCAGTGGATCCAATGCACTAAATGGCTCATCAAATATTAGAATTTCCGGATCCACTGCCATGGCACGAGCAAGACCAACCCGCTGCTGCATTCCCCCAGATAATTCTCGCGGATAATTATTCTCCCACCCACCAAGGCCTACCATCTCCAGCACTTCCATGGCTTTTTCTATTCGTGTCTGCTTATCTACCCCTCGAATTTCCAAACCAAATGCGATGTTTTCGACAATTTTACGATGGGGGAATAATCCAAAATGCTGAAACACCATAGCCAATTTATGGCGACGCAATTCACTTAATTGACTATCGGACATTTTGACCACGTCTTCTCCGTCGACAAGCACCTCTCCAGAGGTGGGTTCGATCAAGCGCGAAAGACAGCGAACCAATGTGGATTTACCACTACCTGAAAGTCCCATCACAACAAAAGTTTCACCCTCTTCCACCTTGAATGACATATCCCTAACACCAATCACATGACCAGTTTGTTCCTGAACTTCGGCGCGACTTAGTGAATGATCAAGGTCCTTCAGCACGCTTTCCGGATTCGGTCCAAATACCTTCCAGATGTTATTGCATATAATTTTAGTGGATTCACTCATTGTAATTTTCTTATGACAACCGTCAAGTTGGAGTTAGATTACATAATGGTTCTGACAGTTGGCCTCCTGACCTCAATATCAAAAACCCCATGGAATAATTTTGCCTTGTAAACTTGTTTTGAACAAGCGGCCTGATACGCCGGTCGACAACGTAAACCTCTTCATAAAACGCAGTTAGAGTCCAAGGGCCTTTCGCTGAGTGCTAGTCCAAGCTTGGCTAAGTCGGTCAAGGATAATTGCCAGCAATACGATACCGATACCAGCGGCGAGTCCATACCCAGTATTAGAGGTATTCAATGCGTTGAAAACATCACGACCTAGACCACCACCACCAATCAGTGGTGTAACTACCTGCATTGCCAGGGCCATCATTACAGCCTGGTTTAAACCAAGCATAATACTTGGTAATGCCATGGGTAGTTTAACTTTATTCAGTGTTTGCAATGCGGTGCCACCAAACGATGAGGATACTTCTGTATAGGTCACCGGAATCTGGGAAATTCCCAATGTCGTCAATCGAACAACAGGCGGCAAAGCATAAATCACTGTGGCGATGACCGCAGACACGATATTGCCACCGAAAAACATTAAAACTGGAATCAGATAGACAAAACTTGGCATGGTTTGCATCGTATCCAGAACCGGCCTAAGCATCGTGTCAAAACGTTTGTTTTGGGCAGAAAGTATGCCAAGGGGCATACCAATGACGAAACAAATCAAAACGGAAACCAATACCGAAGACAGGGTCAACATTGCTTCTGCCCACAAATCACAGGCCCCGATAAACAACAATAATCCAACGCAGACAAAAGCGAAGTTTTTGCCTGCGGAAACCAGGCTTACCAACCCAAGTACAGCGACGATTACATACCAGGGGAGATAGGTTAGATAGATATCCAAAGGATGTAGCAGGTAGAGGTAAATGAATGCCTTCATTCCTTTTGTAAATGCAATAAAAGTTGGGTTCACTGTAAGCCAGGCTACAGCCTGATCTACTGGTTCCCGCATACTGAATTGCAATGCTTCTGGAAAATCACCGACACCGGGTCCCAGCAAGTCATACAAACTGATTGCCACCAAAATTAATATACTGCCGAACAGAAATTGCCTGGAGCATATGAATTGATATATTGCTTTTGACCGTCCAGAACCAAACAAACCCCCTATCAACGAGAGTCCCCGCGCCAGCCCTTCCACAAAAAACCCAATGAAACTTCTGTTTAAATTACTTCCTTGGAAAGCCAATTTAGCGCAACGGGTTTCTGTCAATTGGCAAAAAATTAAAGTTCCTGTGATCGTGGTTATCCATGGCCGTTGTTGGGGTGGTGGATTGCAAATCGCATTAGGTGCAGATATACGTATTAGTACGGCTGATGCCTCTTTGTCCATTATGGAAAGTCGTTGGGGTTTGATTCCCGATATGGGAGGCAGCGTAGGCTTACGTGAAATTTGTTCTTTAGATATTGCTAAAGAGATAACATTGGTCTCAAAGGTTTTCGACGGAGTGTATGCTAAAGAAATTGGGCTTGTCACTCATGTTTGTGAAGAACCATTAATAAAAGCCCAAGAGTTAGCGGATGAAATCAGCAGACAATCTCCAGACACGGTAGCAGCGGTAAAAAAACTCTACAATAAAAACTGGCATGGCAGTGCTGGTATGGCATTATTTCGAGAGTCGTTTTACCAATTAAAAATATTATTAGGCAAAAACTTTAAGATTAAAACCTATAACCAAACTCACGAACCTTCTGAACACAAAAAATTTATAGATCGTAAAAAATGGTAAGTAACGCTATTTCAATTAATCTCTAAATAAACTGATTTTAAGTCTTATTTTCTGTTTGTTCTGCTGATAAGTCATTCAAAATAGTAATTCAAAATTTAATCAAGTTTTATGTTTTTATACAAAAAAGACATAAAACTTGGTTTATTTTAAATTATTTATTGACTGTACAGACCTGTCTGTATATTATTGAGTTCACTCTAATTAATCGAATACCATTAATGATAAATGTAG
>JAVJHY010380836.1:0-20173 GCA_035593235.1 Phascolosoma agassizii | reverse complement strand
CGCACCGAGGGTTACAGAAACTTTTGCAATAAGATCTGGAATGCGGCGCGATTTGTATTAATGAATACGGAAGGTAAGGACTGCGGCCAGTCAAATGATGACGTAACTCTTTCCAGCGCAGATCGATGGATGATTTCCAGCTTGCAGCGAAGCGAACGAGTGGTGGCTGACGCAATTAACAACTACCGATTTGATATTGTGGCCAGAGAGATTTATGAATTGATTTGGAATAAGTATTGCGACTGGTATCTTGAGTTATGTAAACCCGTTTTAAATAATCCATCTAGCAATGAAACCGAACTACGAGGCACTCGACGTACATTAGTACGGGTATTGGAGGCTATGATGCGACTGTCCCATCCGATCATGCCGTTTATTACAGAGGAAATCTGGCAGAAAATTGCGCCTATGGCTGGTAGGCAAGGAAAGACTATTATGCGACAGCCTTATCCGATTCAGGACGTTAGCAAAATTGATCCGGGTGCAGAGAAAGAAATTGAGTGGGTTATGCAATTTATCCTCGGTATCCGTAAGATCAAGGGTGAAATGAATATTCCTCCGGGCAAGAAAGTGCCAGTTTTACTTTCTAATACATCTGGCGATGACGATGAAATACTCCAGAGAAGTAGCAAGTACTTGGATTTTGTCGGCAAGGTCGAATCAATCACTTTTCTCAAATCTGAGGAAAAAGTGCCAGAATCAGCTATGACCTTATTGGGGGATATGAATATTTTAATTCCATTAGAAGGGCTGATCAACAAACAGGCAGAAGTCAAGAGATTGAATAAGGAAAGGATAAATCTTGAAAAAGAAGTAGCTCGAATAGAATCCAAAGTAAACAACAAGGGATTTACCACTAAAGCACCAGAAGAAGTCATTCTAAAAGAAAAAGCCAAGCTTAGTGAACGTAAAGCCGCTTTGGTTGAAGTAGAGAGTCAACTGTCTCGATTGTCCTGAGATCTGATCGTACCATGCAGGTGGGACTACATAAATTAGGCTCAAATCGCCAAATTCTATTAATTGATTTATTGGTATTTTTAATGATCACGTACTTCGTGGCTATTCATCTATATAACGTCCAAGTTAATACTTATTTGGGGCAGCTAGGTCCAGCTCTATTGGTCACTGCGGTATCGTTATATTTGTTCAGTTCATTTGAGGTAAAAATTAACACTTCTCTTTCTTCATTATTGTCGAGAAATATTCTTGCTGTTCTTCTTGCTCTGACGATCTTATTCGTTATGATTTACGTTCTAGGGCCTGGCTCTGGGAAAGACGTTTATGGTCGTGGCGTTCTGGCCATTAATATGATTTTGTTTGGTGGTTATCTTTTGATCACACGATTTGCATTATTTAAATATCATCGGAAGCGATTTCCTTTTCAACCTTGGATTTATGTTGGTTCAGAGGAGCGATATCAGGCGCTCGATAATGAACTAAAAAAACTTAAAACACACAAGATCCAGAGGCAGGACAAAGCCCGGTTGTCCGGATTTTTTGATTCTGTCAGTGATACAGGCATTATCATGGATGAGGAAGTGTATGCCGATAGCGATCTCGCAACACAACTAATAAATCTCAAATTTAAGGGAGGAAAAGTAATCAGCATTGACAATTTTTATCAAGATTATTTGGAAAAAATACCCCTTTTTCACTTAAAGGAGCATTGGTTTATAAGTAGTGAGGGGTTTGGATATATCAATGATTCCATTCGGCAACGGATCAAACGTACGTTGGATCTAGCGCTTGCCATTGGAACTCTCCCGCTTAGCGCTCCACTTATATTGGGCTGTAGTATATTGATACTAGTTTTTGATCGGCAAAACCCTTTCTTTCAACAGAAGCGTATTGGTTGGCATGGTCGAGAATTTTCTCTTTATAAATTGAAAACCATGAGAATCAATTCATCAATTTCAGATGGACGGTGGACGGACCAAAACGACAAAAGAATAACCGCAATTGGAAAATTCTTACGTCGCTATCGATTAGACGAATTACCGCAGTTAATTAATGTTATACGAGGCCAAATGAGTATTGTCGGTCCTCGGCCAGAGCAGCCGGAGTATACTAAAATGTTGGCTCAGAAGATTCAATACTATGAAACACGGCATTCAATCAAGCCTGGAATCACCGGCTGGGCCCAGGTGAAGTTTCCATATGGCGCCAGCGTTGCAGATTCAAGCTCTAAGCTGGAATATGATCTTTACTATATTAAGAACTATTCGCTGTTATTCGATTTAACCATATTGATAAAAACGTTTTACACTATCTTGTCTGGCGGTGGTAGATAGGAATGTGGCTCCTTTTATTTCTTGGTATTTTTCTGCCAGGATTTTTTATCGCCAGTTGCTTCATCCGAACTAAATTTGTCCCGTTACTTGCGGTTCCAACGGCATTGTTTATCTATGTTTGTCTGGCTGCAGGTTTTATCTTAATTGAACAGACACAGTGGTTGTTCCCATCCTACTTGCTTGTTGGGAGTGTAGCGTTGGTTATAGTTTTTTCAATATCCCGAACAAGAACGCAGTTATTATGCGCAGCTAGATACATTCGGCACTTCATTCCATTGGCGATAGTCCTTGTCGCCTACCATACGCTAGTGGGTGCATTTGTTGATCACGGCTCAGATGTATTTCGGCATATGACATTTACTAGGAAGGTTTTTAATATTGCTGTAGACAATGCCGGAGAACTGGGTCTATATCTAAAGACCGGAACACAAAACTTTTTTTTCTACAATATTGCTGCTTATTTTGCACAGAAAACTAACTTATTTGGCCCGCCGCTACTTGAGTCTATTTCCCTGACCTACTCTATACTGTGGACCTTCTCCGTCTACTTTTTCTGCTACTACACTTTTGAGCTCATTGGACTAAATGGTCGGCACCGAATTTTCTATGCTTATCTCGCCGTTGCGCTATATTGGCTAACATTTGGTATCAATAACTTTTCTTTTCCAAGATACTACATAGGCGGTCCGGGAATACTTAATTATGGGGTTTTTCTAGCAGCCATCGCGCTATTTCTGGACCAATTAAGGAACAGAGTAACTACTCCCAGACTACTACTTATTGGTTGTCTAACTGGTGTCGCTGTTGTACTTCATGAGCAGGAAGCGATCCTGATTTTTACCTACGCTTTTACAATTTCTACAGTTGTAGTGATTTATTCAGTAGTCAAAAAAAGTAACACTATTGATATACCTATTAACAAACAAAACTTTAACATCTGTTTAGGGGTGTGCGTACTGAGCATTGGCGCAATTCTATCTGCAATAGTCCTGTTGCCTAAATATGCATTTGACCCTATACGGTTACTCAATCTAGGTATTATTTCAGAGAGACTCATTGGGTGGAATATTTTAAGACCTTCCCATCAATTCTATACCGTACTTGGTCTTTGGGGAATTTACGTATTATGTTTGGCAGTGGTTTTTGTAAAAGACTCTGTGAGAAGTATTATTGTAATAAGCACCTTAGTCCTCCCTTTGATAACCGTGTTTAATCCAATATTTGCTGAAGCTTTTATGAAGTTGGCTTATCCAAACGTTTTGTGGCGATTGCTTTTCGCAATGCAGCTTCCTATTGTGGCAACATATTTTCTCTGGAGTGTGCAAAGTCGGTGGCGCGACCTCCACACTATACAAAAAGGAATGCATTTCGTAATACTGATCCCACTACTGGTCCTGCCGTTTTCATTTCAGTTAGGTCCGATCAAAAATACGATGACTAAAACGCCATCGCTTATCACCACACCTAGTGAAAATTCCTATAAACATTGGCAGGATCTAATAGATTTTTTAAATAGTGTAGAAACCCGTCATCTTGTTCTTGCTGATCCTGTTACAGGATATGCAATTCGATCATTAACCCCACATAGACACGTCGGTATCAAATTCTTTCGAAAGCATTTTGATGAATATAACTTTGATTCCTATGGAGATCACCCATTAAAAATTTACAAAGGTCGATTATTGGTAATCAACCTTCGTAATGGTGAAATTAATTATCGTTTGCAACCTCCTTACCATATCTACCCAGATATTATGAAGGTTGCAAAGTATTATGGTGAACCACTTCTACGAGAATTGGAGATTAATAGCCATAGGTATTCATTAATCTGGCAGAACCAAGATATAAGTGTATACAAAATTTTATAGATCTGGTTGATACACAAATCTTTAACTCTTCACATATAAACACAATAACCTAGCAGAGAAAGACCAAGAATATTTTTTGAATTTCGTGTCGGAAAAAACGGACAGGTTTTCAGTATTTCTGCCATATCTTTTTCATACATTGGCGAGAATTTTAATTCTAAGATTATACGATCAGACCTAACTTCGGCATCTGAACTATGAAATCTAATTGAACGCAGGTCTGAATAACTCAAATTGTTATCAATTGTTAAGCGGATATTGTTCGTCTTGTAGATACTCCTTTTATAATTTACTCGTAATATGGGCAGATTCATATGAAGCCCTGAACCCAATATGCGGCTGCGGTTGTGGTCTGATGCGTGGAGAAACTCATCCAAGTCGATCAAGAAAGGTGATTTAATTATGGTACCTAACGCCCACGTTTAAGTTTTACTTCAAATTGGCATTTATCCTGATTACCATTGTAGGAGCGAACTCGAAACTTGACTCGTTTTCCGAGCCCGTCCAGATTATCTTGTGCTGCGCTAAGATCTAGTGTATCCAAGTAAATAGATTGGCAATTACCAAATCCACAATTTGTTGCACCCTGATTTTTGGGTTCTTCCACTCTACTAACATATTGTATTCATTACGCTCATTTTTTGCAGTTCGGGATAGTCATATCCCAATCACTCCAAGTATTATTAAAAAGCACTGTGTAGTTAAAGGTGTCTGGTGTGCCCCGTATCCAAGCCCCAAAGCAATTGCGAGAAATAAATACACTAGTTCTTCTGGTTCCTTAACAGGTGTTCTTAACCTAACGATGGATAGTGCGCCTACTAAACCCAATGAAAGCGCGAGGGAACCTTTAACCACCATGATTACTAAAAAGGTAACCAGGGATAGTATTGGTATAACAATCCCAATGTGAAACTTTCCTGAGAGTGAAATTGACCGTTTTATGTAAACCGCTCTGGGCATAAATGAAGTCAACAGACAGAGGCCTATATCCAACCCAAAATTTACAATTGAAAACGAGGTAATTTCCTGGCTTAAAACACCAAATTAATCCATAAAATTAACCTAATATTTGAAATTATTTAGCTGACCCGGAATTATTTACGACCTGTTGCAATGCTTGCACAACCATATCTTGTTCTTTCTCGGTGATACCCACCCATAATGGAAGTCTGATTAAGCGTGCAGATAGTGTTTCAGTGTTTTCCATACTGCCACTTATCCTAGCGAGCTTTTTTCCCGCGGGGGAGGAATGCAATGGAACATAGTGAAAAACCGCATTTATTCCCAGATCGGTTAGCTTGGAAATGACATCTGTTCGATCTAGAGAAGGGTTTAAAATAACATAGTAAATGTGAGCGTTGTGTTCGCAATAAGTCGGGATTTTGGGTCGACGAACAAGGCCCTGTTGCTCCAATGTAGTAAAGCTCTGATGATAGTAATTCCAAGATTTCTTACGCTGGCTGGTGATTTCTTCTGCCTGTTCAAATTGTGCCCATAAAAATGCAGCGACCAGCTCACCTGGCAAATAGGAAGATCCAATATCTTGCCAGGTATATTTATCAACCTGCCCGCGAAAAAACTGATTCCTATCAGTTCCCTTTTCTCGGATAACTTCTGCTTTTAAGTACCATTCCTTTCGATTAACAATAATGGCACCACCTTCTCCAGAAATGATATTCTTGGTTTCATGAAAGCTAAATGTCCCAATATCACCTATGCTACCTAGAGGCTTGCCTTTGTAATTTGCCATCAATCCCTGGGCGGCATCTTCAACAACAGCTAAATTATGGTTTTTAGCAATCTTCATAATTGTATCCATTTCGCATGCCACTCCAGCATAGTGTACGGGAAGTATCGCTTTAGTTTTATCGCTGATCGCATTCTTAATAAGACTTTCGTTAATATTCAGTGTATCGTTCCGGATATCAACGAAAATTGGAACACCTCCTCGTAGCACAAACGAATTTGCTGTTGATACAAAAGTGAACGATGGCATTATGATTTCATCGCCAGGTTGAATGTCTAATAGTAACGCGCTCATCTCCAACGCAGCTGTACAAGAATGGGTTAGGAGCGGAAGACCTTTTTTTGCATACTTGCCAATCCAATCATGGCATCTTCGTGTAAATGGTCCATCCCCCGCGAGGTGAGAATTCGCATGGGCTGCCTTTATGTATTCAAGCTCATTCCCTGTCATGAATGGTTTGTTAAAAGGAACTCTCATTTTCGACAGATCATTATGTGGTGGGTGTAGGGAATCCAATTTCTATTCACAACGATACTTTCGACAGTTTCGAAGGAATTCTCCGCAAGGTTTTTATACGTGATCTGATTTCTTACATTTTGACCTCGGTCCTGCTCGATTAACCATTTTGAGATTGCTGTTTGTCCTTGATCATAGCAAGGGTCGATAGCAATCAGTCTCGAGCTTTCAGACATCGCACTTTTTACAGTCGAGAACAATGCGTTAACTTCGTCATCTTCCAGATGGTGTATAAGACCTATTGTAAGAACAATGTCCATTTTGGGTAAACTAGAAGTCACCAGTTGATTGAGCTCTGCACACTCAAATTGCCCTGTAGTGCTGAATTTTTTTCTGGCATATTCAATGTACGATACACTTTGGTCAAAACCAAAGTAATTGACACCTGACGGTAAAAAACCCAATATATCAGCGGTTCCGCATCCAATATCCAGAATGTTATCCCCTTTCTTAGCCTGAATAAAATTGTTTGAGAATTGTCGTCGAGCTTTATTAGCACCCATAAGTACCTGAAACGTGTTGTAAACAATTGGGCGTTGCAGAACGGCCCGAATACCGTTATTAATCTGTGACATACCAAATTATCTTTGTAGATAAAAACAGAGCACGATGCAGTAAGTATTGAGTGAATTGATGTCTGGCCATATTGTTGTATATAACAGAAATCGCCATCAGAACAAGATTGAAACTGACTGGAATGTAACAGATTCCTTTAGTCAGTCGGGTGAAACTACGATTTATTAGATCACAATCAGGGCGAGATATTTTATTCCCCGGACGACTAAAAATTAGCTAGCAAGTTTAACTTCGTTGAATCTAAATTAACTCATAACGGCTATGCCAAATCCTGTTTCCCCATAACTATTACCATTGTATAGCATGTATGTCTGACCTTCGTGGATAAAAACATAGGGATACTCGATCATTTCGCTATCCCAGCCGGAATTCGATACTTTGATGCCGGACTCACAGTCTTTACGAACCCAATGAACACCATCATTTGACGTCGCATATCCAATTTTATACGCATCACCACTTCTACGAGAGGAATACCACATAACCCATTTATGATCGTTCAATCGAACTACGCTGGGTCTGGATATCGCTATCTCTGAATCGTCGAGATAGTCTATCGCAACAATACCTTCTCTATTCCAATGTATTCCGTCTGATGAGTCCGCATATTTTATGTGATAGCGATGCTCTATCCCATTTATGTTTTGTCTCCATTCAGTACATGACAAATACCACATCCGCCAAATATTCTCACTTTTTATAACACAACAGCTGGCACAAAAATGTGGTTCAGTTATCGTTCTATCTATGATGGGACCCGCTGAATATCGTACGAAGTTCTGATCACTATTAGTAGCTAGACCAATTGAATTTCTAAAAGGAACGGTTACTCCGAGATTCCAACCTATGTAATACAAATATCGAGTGTCCGCATCATTTACCAGCCACGACGCCATTGCGCCACTGTCATCAAATTCCCCAAGATTGCCAGGTTGCAATACTGGTTCACTACTGATCTCCAGAACATTCGTAGGGTCATTTAAGTCAATAATGACAAATCCAGTATAGCTCCTGGACTGAATATCTCTGGAACTAAAGTAGATTCGATAGGTGCTTGAATCAATTTGCTCTGCGATCGGAAGTGCGGCGTGGGAGAACATCCAGGAAGAACTCTTGTCGGGGCAGAAAATACACCCAATTTTATTCCAGCGCTGCCGGCTCATATTTTTCTTAACTTATGGGTTGGCACCTTTGACTTTGATGAAGCATTGCCCATGTAAAGTGAGTGTGATTCCATATTCTCCAAAATCAATGCGCCGGCCCCAATGACACATTTATTGCCAATATTTATATGATCCCTCAAAGTTGCGTTTACTCCAACAAAACATTGTTCGCCAATTGTGACTCCTCCTGAGACAACCACATGAGATGAGATAAAAGCATGATCTGCAATACTAGAATGGTGACCGATATGATTGCCACTCCACAAAGTTACATTATTACCTATTGTCACAAATGGTTGAATAGTATTGTCTTCAAGTATGAAACAATTGTCACCAATCTGGTCATCATTTAAAACCGTCGCAGACGAGCTAATATAAGATGCTAGCTTGTATCCAAATTCCTTAGCCATCATATATCTGTCCTTGCGGACTTGATTTAGCTTTGAATAACTGAGAGCGATAAAGATGTCATTTCCATCTGGTGGGTACGCTATGGAAATATCCTCAAATGGTACGACAGGTAACCCACAGCATAGAGTTTCGGACTGAAAGTCTCTATCAACTGTAAACGCAACAGCTTCGTAGCCGCTATCCTTAGTAAAATAATAATGTGCTAGCTCTGCCATATCTCCCGAGCCAAATATAACCAATCTATTTGTCATAGTTTGCGTACCAAAATAGTAAATTCATACAGCTTGTAGTCGTGTAACAAAGCGACATTTTTCGAGAACTGCTGCTTGCAGAAATCAAAAAGCCTCGTTGGGTCTGAGTAATACAAGTAATCCTTCTTTTTATCGGTATCTGAATATGCGGTTAAGCAATTAAATGAAAATCCTTTTGTACACCAATCGTCCATGTTCGAAAGTGTAGAACAAATATATTCAAACCATATGTCGTCATCGGTGTCCAATCGAACGTTAAACAAACCACTGGCAACACCGTAGTCTGCCGATGTATTAATTTCTGCCATACATTGAATTTTGGCGGAGTGGGTGTTTAGCATCCGTTTCGATGAAGCTAGGCACATTTCCTCGGAAATGTCGTAGCCATAGTATTTAAACGGATTCCGAAGGGGTTTTAGGTAGTCAAAAAATGCCCCATAGCCGCAACCCAAATCAGCAATAGAAAAATTATCAGCTTCTTCTGGAATAATTTTTGCAAGTTGGGCAAATCGAACGTGTTGACTTTCTTTTCCATTCCAATCCACGCCTTGAGCTGTATTACCGAATTGTGCTAGCTTGTCAGTGTAATAGGTTGCAATTTTTTCGATAACGCCAGTGTCACTTTTTACCATAAATGTGTCTCACCACGGTGTAGGGGCGGTTTTTCGTTTCGGAGAAAATTTTTGAAAGATAAATGCCTATCACACCAAGAAATGAAATTATCATCCCACCTAACATCCATATAGAGGCCATCAAAGATGGCCAGCCACTCAACGGTCGTGCGATAAAAACACTTTGATACATGATGTAGCATATGTAGAGAAAAGCCAACGTGGATATTAAGACTCCAATATAAAATATGCTTTTTAATGGTGCATTGCTAAACGAAGTTACAGAATTTACCAAGATTGAAAGTTTTTTGCGTAATGTATAAGTCGTTTCGCTTAGACTTTCCTTTTTAACGATGAATTCGCGTTGGTCAAATCCGGTTATGTGCCAAAGTCCGGCAATAAAAATTTCGGATTCTTGATGACTAACAAGAGCTTCTACATATCGTTTAGACATTAATCTGGCAGTAACGACATTTTTTGGTAGGTTGAGGCCGGTCAATATGTTTAGAAGTCGGTAAAACCAGTCTCCGCTAATCTGCTCAAATATTCCCCCTTTGCGGAGCTTTTGCACTCCGTACACAACGTCACATTCGTTTTCTATCATGAATTTATCAAACCCAACTAACCATTCGGGTCTCTCTTCTAAATCTGCATCGATTAAAAAAATATTTTCACCCCTGGCATAAGATAATCCAGTCATCATTGCTTTGTGATGTCCGAAATTTCTAGACAAGTCAATCACTACTACGTGATCGTCGGAGTTTGAAATTGAAACGGCCTTTTCTAGGCTATCATCTGGCGAGCCATCGTTGACAAAAATGATTTCAAAACTTTTATCAGACAATTCCCGGGCAACTTTTTCAGACCGTGAATAAAATTCATCAATGTATTGAGATGATTGATAAAGGGTGGCAACAATCGAGAGTTTCATCTGCAATACATTAAATACTCTATTGATCTTGGGCCATGATTAAATAAAAGATCGAGGATTGTAACAGAATGTTCGAATTCTCCATGCAGTTGAGAATACTCTGGGTAATTCAAATAGTCGGCCCAATGCAATCTGATATTATTATCAACAAAAGCTTTTTCATCAATATAATTTCTCGCAGCAGGCCCGGAAATATAGTCAGTGGCTTTTAATTGAACGCATAAATTTGCCAGCCTTTCACTTTTACCATCGATTAAATCAAATTCAACAGAGCTTCGAATTTTGGTATTAATGTTCAGGTAATTACAAATATTTTCGATAAACACACGATTACAATACGATAAGTGAGAATACTGGTTGTCTAGATACAGTGGTTGGAGCCACTCCCTGATCTCATTAAAAAATGGGGCCGATTTGTAATTTTGGTTTAGCTTAGACCAATGGCTTATGGACCATTGACTATCAACAATAAGTGTATCGCAAATTTTTTGATGAAATTTTCCTTTTACTGCAACTGGGATAGTAAGCCATTGCAATCCATTACATGTTTTAATTCTATTTCGATTGCGCCAATCACGTCTTGTATACTGCATGTCATCATACAGCACAAACTCCTCAACGTTTGCAATCAAATCAAAATACCCTTTCCAGGGAATGTAGTTGGATTGTGAAATTGCCACACGTTTCATGTTGGATTGTGGGGTTCGGAGTAAATCTTATGCAAACTAGGAATTCATCAAAGGCATGAGTTCACACTGCCGGCTTACGCACGCGTTTCAATCGTAAAGAACAAAATAGTGAATATACTAAAAGGCCTAAAAGAGTAATAGTCGAAATGATCTTACCGATATTCCAGGTGTCTGAAGTATACTGGAGTGAGATCAGGTTGGCACCTGCAGACAATTTAATTGCCTGAAATGTGCCATAAGCGCGAAGTATATCCGTAGCATTAGTATTCACACTAGCTTTCCATCCATTGTTAAAAGCGGAAGAAATAAATAGTACCGCTGGACCATCGGTATAGGATTTTAGTTGAACTAAATCTTCGTCCCAGTGAACTAGTTCGATATTATCTTTCGTTGAGCTGACATAATTCTGCGCAATGCTTTCGTATTTTTCTTCCAGGGCGATGACGTCAGAGCTCCAGAGCAGTTTGACTTGATCAGCATCGAATACCGCTGGCATATTTATGGTTTTGTAGAATAATTTGAATGGTAGAGTAATATTCGTATTCTCCCAAATCGAGTGCGGAAACTTCGTATTCCTTCGACCGTTATTGTGTGAACTACCCCTATTTATCCAGTGATTATCTGCAGGAATATTACCCCCTTTACAGAACAAATATCGAGTGCTTGTCATTTCAAGACCTGTGGGGTCGAGTTCGTTGCAAGGTATCTTCTTAATCCAGTGTGAACGTTGGACGTCGGTGGGCTTTCTGGTTACAAGCTCAACCATATTACGCGATTGCTCCGGGAAGTACAGTGAAAATCCAACGGTTGCTGGTATCCCAGAAGAGCCATTCATTGGACAAAACATTTGTGTAAGACAATATTGCCGGACTGCAGGATATTCTTGATTATAATAATTGACTAACTCTGGCCAGTGCGGTGCATTTGTTCGTCTTGGTATTTCGCGTTGGGGAGATATTGCAAAAAAAACTTCTTTAGGTGTTGTCAAGTGAGTCGTCATTCCTACTAAGGTAAGAAAAACTAAACCCTTTCGCGTATCCATGTTTGACATCAACAACCAAACGGTTGTGAATAAAAAAATGGATAGAATGATCAACGCATGCAATTCGCCAGTGTTATTATCAGCATCTGGTATGAATATTTGATAAGAAGCCACCACGACCATTAGAAATACAAGAACGGTAACAGTTCCTAATGTCCATTTTCGTAATTCACTACGTATACCACAGGACAATCCCACAGCAGATACAATTCCAAGGGCGATATATGCGTACTGACTATAAACTTTTCCCCACCTTATTAAATTTACCAGAGGAATCGAAGCGTAAATGCTGTCAAAGGTTGTCCTCGATATACCAAAGCCAACTGCGAGACCCAGATAAATTAATCCAACTAGAAAAACTAATCGAAGTTCGGCAGTAAATCTAACTTTAAGAAATGCGAATAGAATTAGCCCTGGGATTAGCAGAAAGCTTACGTAAGGTAGCATTTTGCTCTCTGGTTGATACAGTGAAAAATAGGGTATAAATATATGCAATAGACTAGAGGGTGCGAGTAACGCATACCTACGGCCCCAGCTAGAAGTTGCAAGCGCACTTTCAAGCTGGAATTCCATCAGTGGTAACATGATTAGTGCAGACAAACATAAGCCTAAAGCTGAAAAAAGTCCTAGGTGTTTAACGGCACGAAATAACCCAATTAGTAGTTTTTCGCGTCCATAATAGTTACGCCCAATTACATAAGCAGCAAAAAAAATGTATCCAACCATAATGTAGGTACCAGATACCACAAGGCTTGTTGCAGTAAAAAGTACGATTACGCAGAATATCCAAGGATTACCATTTTCTTGCCACTGCTTATAAAGGGGCAACAAGGCGACAATTGTAGTGATTGCTACCAAAGCATTTAGTCTCCCAGTTTCTACAGATGTCCAAACTACTCCACTACATGTCAGTAGTGCTGATACAACCGCTGCATAGAACTGATTGATCTTTTCTATTCGTATCGCAAGAAAGAATAGTGACGTTGCGAAACTTAGAAGTAAAAAAAATAGAATTAAATTGAAAGTAAGATTGTAATAACTATCCGGAGCTAAGCTAAAAACAGGGGCCAGTAGTCTATGAAAAATCCATTCTGGATCAGCAAGAGATGGTCGACCACCAATTACGTATGGATCCCACAATGGAAAAAAATAATTTGAATCCCTCGCTGTTTCAATATACCTTACGCTTCGAACTCCATCTCCACCCACAGTGCTTACATTGGTAAATATGCGGCTGGCGTAAAAAACCGCAATATAGATCCATACCAGGGCGAGGGAAAATAAATTTGGCATTCTTGCTGTCACTAAAAACAATATCGTAATCTGTTTAGTGCTATCTAGTGCACTGTGTAAATAATTTATTTTGGTTTAATCTAATGGAAATGTGTGAGATATATTGATATTGCAACATAATGCCCAAACTATGCTACCGCATTGAAACTGAGTGAAATTTGGTTCGGTATAACTACCACTCTTGGGCGAACAGAGTCGGTCATGGTGCTGATGTAGAGGTGGCAAAATAGCACAGAGAAAAAAATATCATTTTTGATGGCTTCGGTCATTGAAAGTACCAAACTAAAGGAGATTACGACAGGGCGTAGGAATGCGACTTGGATTATAAGATGCCAGTATGCAGATTACTTAATAACAGTGCAAAATGAAAAAATTGAGCAAACACCGATGTAACAACGGATTGAAGACTGCGTGTATAATCCCAGGCCGGTGAGGGGGCTGGATCCCAGCCCTGTTAATCGAGAGACTTGTATTCTTTTTCAATATAACTAATTGATTTATAAAAGTATTATGAACGTATTCATCCTGGGTGGTGATGGCTTTTGTGGGTGGCCAACGGCTCTCCATCTATCTAATCTTGGACATGACGTCACAATCATAGATAACTTGTCACGTCGCCGGATAGATATGGAGCTAGAAGTGGATTCGTTGACCCCAATAGCAGCTATTCATGATCGCATTGAAGGATGGAAAGAGGTTTCGGGAAAGGATATTGAATTTGTCAATATCGATGCATCAAAACACTACCAAAGAATGCTGGATTTGATTAAAGAGCATCAGCCAGATGCCATTGTCCATTTTGCAGAACAGCGGGCCGCACCGTATTCAATGAAATCACCGCGAAAAAAGATGTATACCGTGGACAATAATATTAATGCGACTCATAACACTTTATGTGCAATTGTCGAATCTGGATTGGACGTTCACATGGTGCATTTGGGCACAATGGGCGTTTATGGATACGGAACTGCGGGAATGAAAATTCCAGAGGGATATCTAAAAATCCAAATTAAATCTGATGCTGGCGAGCTGATCGAGCGAGAAATTTTGTATCCAACCTCGCCAGGCAGTATCTATCATATGACTAAAACCCAAGATCAGCTGATGTTTGAATATTACAATCGGAATGATCATTTACGAATAACAGATTTACATCAGGGGATAGTCTGGGGAACACATACAACAGAAACCCAGCTTGACGATCGATTGTTGAACCGATTCGATTATGATGGTGATTACGGAACTGTATTAAATCGTTTCCTGATGCAAGCTGCAATCAATTTTCCTCTTACTGTGCACGGAACTGGAGGCCAAACTAGAGCATTCATTCACATCCAAGATACTGTAAAGTGTATACAGTTGGCTATCGAAAACCCGCCAAATAAAGGCGAGAGGGTTTCAATATTTAATCAAATGACGGAGACCCATAGAGTTAGAGATTTAGCCGGAATGATATCGAAACTCACAAATACTCATATAGAATACCTTCCCAATCCGCGAAATGAAGCCGATGAGAATGATCTGCATGTTGAAAATAGTTGCTTGCTGGAACTAGGTTTGACACCCATTACCTTGGAAGCAGGATTGCTGGAGGAAATACGCGATATTGCCAGTAAGTATGCGTCTCGTTGTGACAATCGAAAAATCAAGTGCGTTTCTTACTGGAATAAAACCAGACAGGAAGCCCAGCAATAATCGCTTAAAAAGGTGATGAAAATTTTAGTTACCGGCGGTGCCGGATTTGTTGGCTCCAACCTTGTCCGACTATTACTTAAAAGAGGCCATCAACTCACAGTACTAGACAACTTTTCCAACGGAAGCAGAGACTACTTGGATGGTCTGGATTTATCAATCATAGAAGGTGATATTCGGGACACAAGTTTTCTAAAACAGATTTTTTCTGATACTCACTGCGTAGTTCATTTGGCAGCGATGGGGAATGTGGTGGAATCGGTAGACGATCCAGTTGCGAATTTCGACATGAATACTGTTGGAACTTTTAGTGTTCTAAACGCGGCTGTTGCAGCCTCTGTGAAAAAGCTTGTATTCTCATCAACAGGTGGTGCACTTATGGGTAATACGTCGCCACCAGTAAATGAAAAGTCTCTACCCAAACCAATCTCACCATATGGTGCAAGCAAACTCTGTTGTGAGGCGTATTGCAATGCCTATTCAGCAGCCTATGGCCTGAAAACCGTTGTACTGCGATTTGCCAATGTTTATGGTCCTTATTGTGGCCATAAAAAGGGCGTTATCAATCAGTTTTACAAAAGGCTAAGCAATAGAGAACCGATTACTATTTATGGCGATGGTAGTTCAACCCGGGACTATATCCATGCCAGTGATTTATGTCGGGGAATTATGTTGGCAGTCGAAAATACCACAATTTCCAATGACACATTCCATATCGCTAGCGGCCAGGAAACTTCCTTATCTGAGCTTGCTGATATTTGTCGAATAATTTTTGATTCGCCGCAACATGAAATTATATTTAAGGATTCAAGGCCAGGAGAGGTGGAAAAAAATTTCGCTAGTTTTGATTACGCTAAAAAAGTGTTGGGATTCACGCCAAAGTATAAGTTGGAGCAGGGGCTATCGGAAACATTTGACTGGCTAGCAGCAAATGACGATTAATAGCCAGTTTATTCATCCTAGAAAACGAACGGACCAATTCGGTGTAGCGCTTTCTTCCAGTTGTTATCCCCCACTTTCCAGTGTTCTTGATCGTACGCTACCGTTTAAGAAGCTTCGAATTGCGATTGTCACTGAAGACATAGTCGGACCTGTAAAGAACGGTGGGATCGGAACTGCATACTATTATGCCGCCAGAGCGCTGGCTATAGCAGGACACGATGTAACAATATTATATAGTGGCCGTACTTGCGTATCTCAAACATTGGAATACTGGGTCGAGGACTATAAGGTCAAAGGTATTACGTTTGTTTCGATTCCTGATGCAGAAATACCCATCAGTAGCGGGCCATCTGGTCAGGTAATGAGTCTAAATTACCATGTATTGGAATATCTTAAATTAAGGGAAGATGACTTTGATGTTATTCATGCTTCAGAATGGCGAGCAAATATATACCTTTGTTTGATAGCAAAAAAAACTGGACTCTATTTTCAGAATACACGATTCGTTGTCAAAGCATCTAGCCCTACTCTGTGGGGCAGAATTGGGAATGCTGAACCAATAGTCGAATCGAGTGTTTTGTTTGATATGTTCAAGGAAAGAAAGTCCATTGAACTTGCAGATTATGTTGTCGGTGGTAGTCGGTATTTGTTGAACTGGATGGAAGATCAGGGATATCAAATCCCTACTGATGTTACATTTGTTCAACCAAATATTTTTCCAACTGAAGACGTTAAACAATATAAGTCTTCAGTGGTTTCAGTGACCGAATTAGTTTTCTTTGGACGACTAGAGCCAAGAAAAGGTATTCATGTATTTGTCGATGCTTTGTTGAATTTGAAGAATAGGGGTTACTTTGACAATACAGCAATACCCGAAATAACGTTTCTCGGAAAGTTCCGTAGGGGATTTGATGTTTTTCCCTTGGTCCAGAAAATTGAGAATTCACTTAGAATAAAAGTCAATATACTCGACGAAATGGCACAGCCCGAGGCACTAACCTACTTAAGTGGAAAAAGTGGTCGAGTAGCTGTAATTCCTTCGTTAATGGATAATAGTCCGTTCACCATTTACGAATGCCTATCCCAACTTATTCCATTTCTATCGAGTAACGCTGGTGGTGGTCATGAGTTGATTGAAAAGAGCTTTCATGACAAAGTTCTCTTTGAGCCCGTTCCGGTTTCGCTATCTAATATTCTGGAAGATACAATTAGCAATGGTTGCCCCATTGCAAAACCCTCATTTAACTTCAAAGAGAACATAGAGCAATGGATGCAATGGCATCTCTGGCTTGCAGATCAGAAATCTGATCCGAGAAAAGAATTAAACGACAATTCAAACCCACTGGTCAGTGTTTGTATTGCACACCACAATCGGGGGCAATTGCTCAACAATGCTTTGGAATCAGTTTTTAAACAAGACTATGAAAATATTGAAGTACTTGTTGTCGATGATGGAAGCACTGACCCACAATCTGTTGATATCTTAAACAACATTGAAGGAGAGGAATATAGATTCCCGGTTACTATAATTCGACAGGAAAACAGATACTTGGGCGCAGTTCGGAACACGGCGTGCCAGCATGCCAAAGGAGAATACGTTCTTTTTATGGACGATGATAACGAAGCGAAGCCAGAAGAAGTCAGTACTTTTGTCGAGGTGGCTAACCGAACAGGCGATGATGTTCTAACTTGTTTTTCTGATAGTTTTCATACTGATCGGCCTGAGGAAGGCAATAGTGACACTAAAAGAATCGTATACCACGGAGAAAACCTTGCGTTTGGACTACTTGGGAATCCATATGGAGACAGTAATTTTTTTATAAAACGATCAGTTTTTGAGGCGCTGGGCGGATTTACCGAACACTATAAAGTTGGTAAAGATGACATGGAGTTTCTATCTCGGGCGATCTTATCGGGTATCAAAGTAACATTAGTACCGGAAGCCCTTTTTTGGTATCGAATAAACAAAACCAGGATGAGAGAGGGTCAATATAGTATTTATTCTGGTTTAGTCAGGGTCTCTGAGTCCTACGTACAGGGACTGCATCCAGATCTTGCGAATATCATTCGCTACGCGCAATCAATGGGGTTTATGTATGGTTCGATGCACAGACCAGCCGAAAGTAGATTTTACAGGGGTGCATCCAACGGTCTGCTTTCAATTGT
Organism: Phascolosoma agassizii; assembly: GCA_035593235.1. Lineage (NCBI taxonomy): Eukaryota > Metazoa > Annelida > Sipuncula > Phascolosomatiformes > Phascolosomatidae > Phascolosoma > Phascolosoma agassizii. The sequence continues at coordinate 1,984 of JAVJHY010380836.1, read as the reverse complement.
TAAGGAACGTTTAAAATCTAGGATTCTTAGACATCCCAGGTTGTTACCAGCGGCTAAGGCAATTTATGACAGGTTACCTGTGAAGTATCGTGTTCGTCGATTCTGACGTATGTTTAGCTTTGCTGCTGGCAAATACTAGCTCCCCATGATTTTTATTGTTTCAATGCATCGCTCCGGCTCGTCTTTCCTAGCCAGCCTGCTTGCAAAGTCCGGATTAAATATCGGTAGCAATGAGGATTTAATTTCCGCGGTAAGAGAGGATAATCCCGCGGGTTACTGGGAGCGAAAGGACGTGGTTAAAGTGAATAACGTTATATTGGATGAATGCGGACATCATCACTTGGTTCCGAATCTGGCGGCTGGAATCAAGGAAACTCCTTCCAACGACCAAAAAATTGCTGAAGTCGTAACCCGTTTAGATCAGCAGAAAATAGATTTTATCAAGGACCCTAGGTTGTGTTTGACACTCAACCTTTGGACCAAGTACTTCTGCAATCCTAGGATAATTTTTATCTCAAGAGATCCGACTGAAGTCGCAATGTCATTGTACAAAAGGCACCGAATGCCATTAGCGATTGGTCAGGCTCTGTGGGAATACAATAATATAAATGGTCTAACAAACCTTCAGGGCAAGTCGGTTCTTTATTTACAACATTCTGCACTAATGTCCGAACCGCTTAAGTGCCTGGAAAAAATTAATATTTGGTTGTCTGAAAATCAAACAAGTGCTTTAACAATCGACCCTGGTGTAGTTGCGGCTCTGTATCAAAGGGATTTGAACAGGAACAGAAAAAATGAGATAGAAGCGAGCCTGACTAAGGCGCAAAAGACATTGGCTGATCAGCTGGTAACTACCATTTTTCCCGATGTGAGTGGTCATGATGCCGATTCTATGATTGCGGTTTTGACCTCATGGAAAGAGTTTGTCGAGAGAGGTTTTGATCCCAGATCAGGTAGATGGGCGGATCGACAATTAATAGAAGACCTAAAGTACGCAAAACAGGAGATCAAAGTAAAAGACGATGAAATTTCGTCGTTTAAATATTTAATTGGGAGTTTCCTTCGTTCGAGAGTAGGGACAGCTGCAAGTCAGTATTTAGGGATGAAAGCGCGATTAAGTAAAAGTGCTAAATTACCGGCGTTGCTTAAGTTAAAACAAAAAGTCGATGAATGATAATCTTTTTATTCTCTAATTTGACAGAGGATGCTATGAGAAACCTGTGAAATTGTATGGCTTTCTATAACTGCGAGGCCACACAAATCGCACATTGCTTCTAAAGTTTCAGGAGTGTACAGCCACCACCAGGGGCCGGTTTTTACCCTTCCATCATTTCGAAATAGTTCATCAGGTGTTTTGATGCCTACGACGTCTGGATTTCGATTTTTTTTTAAGAAGAATTCTTTAAAAATATTTCGCCTGCTCTCCGGTAATGTATGAATTAAATGACATGTCCCAATTGGGGAGTGTATCGTTTCTATACTACCCTTGATAACTTCAGGTATAACCATTGACGAAATTAGTACGTATTTGTTGGAAATACGCTTCAGGTTTTGAATTAATTGAAGTGGGTCTGATACATGATAAATAATTCCTGAACAATGGACAAAATCATACATCGCTGATTTTCGCACCTCCTCAATATTACAAATATCAAGTTGTAACGTTTGGTAATCAGATACACCATATTCCTTGCACCTTCGATGAAATGCCTGCCACCACTTGCTATCCATTGGCTGAATATCAATCATGGCGGGTGATACAGCGCCACTTAAGGATGCAATTGAGACGGTTTCATTTTTCGTGCCCCATAAACCACCCACATCCGCGAAAGAAAGTCCCGCACACCGTTGAGATATCCAGTTATGTTTATCAAGCCGTAGTAGAGTATCTAGTTTTGACATCACTTCACTGCTGTCCCGTTAAGAAATAAAAATGGCTTGGTTCTTAAGATGTTTTGATAAAATAGGGTTTCTCACAACTCAT
>JAVJHY010379761.1:9572-20187 GCA_035593235.1 Phascolosoma agassizii | reverse complement strand
ACCCGAACAATGCAAATACGAATGCATTTACGGAAGGGGCCACACCGGTGCCAACTTTCGGTACCTTCAATCCCGGCCTTACGAGAACGTCGACCGTTGGAATCGACCCAACTCGGCCCCGCGACGAACGCGGCATCTTTTCGGCCGTACCGTTTACCTGCCCGTTTTTTACCGGCGCAAGTGGTCTAGCAGAAATCCCGGGCTTCCCAGGTGGCGTGAACAGTTGTACACCGAATCCCGGTGGCGACGCGTTCGCGGAAGATAGCAACTTCAACATGTTCAACACCCGTGCTGAGTTCGACCTTCAAGCGAACAACATCACGAAGAACATCAATGCTTTCGCGAAGCTACGTATCTACTTCGATGGTACGAGTAATTTTAGCGACGAACTCGTCGGCGACCATTTCAAAGAGTCGTTCTACGGCAACCGTGGAAACTTGTTAGAAATAAATTCACATGACATCGGTATCGACATTCCGTCGTTGTACTTCGATTATAACAAGGGGCCGCTGTGGATTCGGCTCGGGCAACAGCAGATCGCGTGGGGCGAAGCATTATTCTTCCGCGTATTCGACGTTGCTAACGGTTTAGATTTACGTCGTCATTTCTTCTTAGATGTTGCGGGCGAAGAATACGCCGATGAGCGTATAGCTAGCCCGGGTGTTCGGGTTAGCTATCCCTTCAAAAACGGCATCGAAATCGATGCTTTCGTGCAGATGTTTAGCCCGACTTTACTTCCAGGTCTAAATACACCGTACAACCTTGTTACCTCGGGATTTTCTTGGGATAACCGAATCGAACTAGACGAAGCAAAATACACGTTAAACTACGGTATGCGCGCCATCTGGCCAATCACTGATAGCTTAACGGTCCAAGCAATGGCCGTGAATCGGCGGAACCCCGACGGTATTACCCGCTGGCACGATGCGCCTGCAACATTAGATAACGGCCGGCCTAACCCGTTCTGCTCCGGCCGTACAGTCGCCCTTACCGGCCTCGCTTTAGACGGCGGTGGTGATTTCTCAACGCTAACGGGATCGCCATTCGGTGGAACTATTTCATTGAGTGCTGCCGAACGCCGGATTCTGGCTACCCCGACCGGTGGCCTTAGCCGTACGAAATTCACCGAAAACGGTTGCGGTTCATTCTTCGCGCCTGACGCACTCGGTGGAACTTCGGGTAGCAATTGGTACGACTTGGCGCCCCAGGCGCGGCTCGATTCCGCCGCGGCCGTTGCCGCAAGCATCGACCTAACGCAAGTTTCGAGTATTGAGACGCGTAAAATTTTCGGTTTACCGAACGAGCTAAGCTCCGAAGCAACCGCTCGCTTTGGATCGATTAAAGGCGCAGCCGACAATACGCTTGACGCGTTCTACACGGGTTTCGGTCCGCTGCGCGGTTGGATTACCCGCGAGTTCAAGCGCGAGTCGATATTCGGCTTCGGTGGTAATTACATTTTCACATCCAAAAACCAATACCTCGACCAGCTTGTGTTGCGCGGCGAAATGAGCTACACGCCTGACAAACAATTCACTGCACTCGATTTGTCGAACAATTGGATCGAAGAAGACGAGTGGGTAGCATCAGTCGTTGCCGAGAAGTATCACCGTTGGACGGACTCGATACCCGCGATGTTTATGGTCGCGGAGTGGATGTTTAAATCGGAATCCGATCTGTTTGGTCGACATTTGAGTGGATCGGAAAATACGCCTGGCCGAGGTCGTAACCCCGACGGCACCTATACCGACGATGGTATACCAGATGGCTCGGATAACTTTAACGCCGTGGTGTTTGCGTTCCAACAACCCTTCCCGGATCTAGTTTGGCGTCTAGACATGTCCTTCTTGCTGGATCTCGAAGGCGGTTGGTTCTTCCAACCCGGTGTTCGTTATCGTCCCAGTGCCCATTGGCAGTTCGACTTGTATGCAAATATTGCGCAAGACGGCGGCGATAAAAATGACGACATCATGGAGACCATTGACTGGGCCGACGAAGTATTCGTTCGAGCGACATACTTCTTTTAAACCCAATCCGAGAGTCATTCTCGCATTCGAGCCGGCCGTTTGGCCGGCTCTTTCGTTTCTGCAGGTAAGTCTCCCGAGTCTAATTACGCCGCTCGTGATAATCTTGCGCAGCTAGACTACGTACAGGAATGCTAATGAGGCCCAACTATGGATGAAACATCAGTGAATCAACTCGGCGGTGACATGTGGGCTGCGACCCGGTCGTTGCTCGAGTTGGGCGGACCGGTTGTCGCCGTACTCATGGTTATTTCTGTTATCGGATTTGCAATTGCGCTATTCAAATTTTTCCAGTTCTCGAGTTTGAGCCCAGGACGGTTCAAGGCCTTACACTCGGCCTTAGATAAATGGGGAGAAGACAAAGACGACTGCATGGCGCGCTTGTCAAAATCTCGATTGAAACTCGGTTCAATTATGAAATTCGGCCTTGAGCATCGCGATTCGCCGGATACGGAAGAATTGCGTGAAGAGCTTGGGCGTCAAGCAACAAATTTCCTACAGCCCTATTCACGCTATATGCGTCCACTCGAGCTAATTTATTATCTTGCACCGGTATTGGGATTGCTGGGTACGGTACTTGGCATGATCGAGGCGTTTAGGGGCCTAGAAGCAAGTTCGGGCTTAGATAAAGATTCCACTGCACTCGCTGGTGGTATATGGGAAGCGTTGCTTACCACGGCAGTTGGTTTATCGATTGCCATCCCGTTTACGGTTGTGCATGCGTGGCTAGAAACCCGACTCGACAATGCGACGTCACAAGTGTCGGATCTCCTTACTAGAGTGATGACAATTAACGTCGGTACGAGTACGCCAAAGTCATAACCCGCCAATGATTAACATTGAACGCCAGCGCCGAGCGACGCGGTTGTCTCTGACCCCGTTGATCGATGTGGTATTCATTTTATTGATCTTTTTCATGCTGGAGAGCGATTTTCTCCGACCCTATGTAATGGAGCTGGCACAGCAGGGTGGTGGAGAGCGTAATGCGACGGCCAAATCAACGCCGATATTGATCGAGCTGCACACCGATAGCAGCATCTGGATAAACAAGGGTCGATACGCGCTCGATAGTGTGGAGAACGCGATATACGAGCTTAACCCCGCGTCGGACTCACCCGTTAACGTGGCAGCCGACCCCGGCGTACCACTGCAGCGTGCTGTCACGATTATCGACATCCTACAACGCCGAGGTTTAACGAATATTGCTTTAACTGAAGCGGAGACATTCGATTAATCCGCCGCACGAGGCATCGCAATGATCAATCTCAAGGCGCATCGATTCGGTTCGTTTGGGGGCAAACACGTAAGCCCTTCCCACGAGCGACGCCCGGAAAATGTTATTCCAATGATTAACATCGTCTTCCTGTTGTTGCTGTATTTCATGGTCGCAGGCAACTTGCATATTGATCTCGAAGTTACCCCGCCGACATCATCCGCTACGACGGAGCCGCCGGACAGCGTACTCAACATTGCCATTACTGCCGCCGGCGCCGTTCAGTATCGCGGCCAAACGATAGCTATCCCCCAGATTGAACTTGAGCTACAAAAAGATTTCAAAGACCAAGTCGTGCAGCTATCGGCCGACGCGCAGACAGATGCAGTATTGGTCGCGCAGGCGGTGGCAACCTTGTCCAAAGTGGGTGTCAAACAAATCACCTTGCTCACGTTGAAAAAATAGAGAACGGAATATGCGCTGTCCCACCGAGCTCAAGGCTGCATAGATGAAACGCTGGACCGCGTGGCTCGTATTAATCGCCATATCGCTCATCGCGCATGCGATCATTTCCTGGCGCATTGGACAAGATCTCGATAACCCGATAGCAGGTGTCGAAGACGTCGAAATCAATATCGCGCTCGCCGCTCCGCCGAAGCCGAAAGCTATCGAACGCCCGCCACCCGAAGACACATTGGAGTTCGAAGAAGAGTTTGAAATCGAACCACCCGATATGCTCATCCAACCACAGGCGGTTACCCCGCCGCCGCCCGATGTGCCGCTCGCCTTACGCGCCGATTCTGGTGGCATGACCGGTTTTGAACTCGCGAATCCCGTATCTGCATTACCACTCGGCGCCGGCTTCGGCACGGCCGGATTCAGTCGCGGGATCGGCAACGCGCTCGGTAATTCATCAAATCGTTTTGCCGCTTATGTAACGGGTTTGCGTAACGCAGGGCTCGACGTGGTATTTGTGATTGACGCCACGGGATCGATGTCGTGGGCGATTGATGAAGTGAAAAGCCGCATTCATGACATTGTGCGAACCGTGCGTACATTAGTGCCCGCGGCAAGGTTCGGTTTGGTGGCCTTTAGGGATCGTAAAGATCCCGAATTCGTCGTGCGCTCGCAACCACTAACTTATAGCACGGCGAAGTTGCGCCGTTTTCTCGATCCCTTACAAGCAGTGGGCGGCGGCGATCAATACGAAGACATCAGTGTTGGTGTGGCCACTGGTATTGAGGAAAGTGGTTGGCGCGCTGGTGCTCGACGGATCATGATTATCGTCGGCGATGCACCGCCTAGGCCTGCGAATCTCGGCGGTTTAATTCGACGCATCGAAAATTTTGCGGATATTGGCGGCACAGTTTCAACTTTAGACATAGGGCCGCAGGCGAATCCAGGATTGATCGAAGCCCAAGTGGGACGGAAAATTGATCGCGCTTTGTACCGTAACGCGCCGCTTTATGAATTCCAGATCATGGCGGATGCCGGCAGCGGTGATGCTGCGACCTTAGACGGCGATGTAAAAATCACCAAACGCCTCATTACCTTAATTATGGGCGAGCAATTCGCGAATGAAATGCGCGCATTGCTCGAGGTGATTTAGCAATGCACAGGCGAGTATTTCATGTGCTCATGCTGGCATCGATTGTCCTTGCCGCAATACCACTCGCCGGTGTGCAGGCGGCCGTCCCTGCGAGTCCGGCCGCGGCAATTACCCAAGCAAAACAATTACTCTCGTCGTTAACTAACAACGTTGGCACGAGCCGTTATGCGCAAGTGGGACGCGAATATGGCCAAATTGTAGACGGCGTTCGGCAAGGTAATCCGAGTGTTGCGCAGTTAATGAAAATGCGCGACATCACGAAACAGTTTAGTGATCGAACCACGGCGCGGCTTAAAGCCGCCGAGGCCGCCGCAGGTGAAAACGAAGGCGCACTCGAGAGTCTTTATCGCTCGAGTGCGTGGGATGATCTTAGTTTCGCTTTAGCTGCGTTTCCTTATTGGGGCGCGTGGATCGATCTCGAAGTGTCGAAACGGCACAAAGGAGCGGGTGCTAAAAGGAAATGGATCTGGGAAGCGAAGAAGGGTTTTCGCGCGACCTCGGTACAAGTTTTTCGTCCTAGCCTTATCTATGGTGGTTGGCTAGGCCTGGGTTACGTCGCAGCGGCCGAAGGTAAAAACGATCGCGCCTTGTCGATATTCGAAAGTTTGCAGAATGCGTTGGGGGACGATACCAGTCACCCATTGTATGAAGTTGTTTCGCTCGAACTTCGATTACTGCGCGCAAAGAATGGGCGGGTGGCGAGTGGCTCGAGTGGATCGGGCAGGGTGAACGCTCAAGAAGCAAAGCTACTAAGGGCCGAGGCCTTTGCGTTATTCGAGCAGCATCGCACCACGAATAGCGGCGCGAAAGAGGGCGCGAAGCGCTTAAAACGGATCATCGACGCGGGTTACGTCGACGATGAGTTAATTTCGCTCATTCTGCAGTATCGAGTCGAAATTGTTGCGCATAACATCGGCCCTTACCGTGAACTGGCCGCGGCGGAATACGCGTTCGAGAACGAGCATTATTTCGACGCCGTACGGCACTATAAGGCGTTCTTCGCTGCCGTCGAGTTTCGCGGCAATGTGAATTACGATCGAATCCGTTACCGTCATGCGTTGGCGGCCTACAAAGCGAAACTTAATGACAATGCGGCGATCATCGCTGAGAGTCTGTTGCGCAATAAGAAGCTCGATCCCGAAACTAAAAAGGCCGCGGTGAAGCTCGCCTATGTGGCTCGCGCTACGCGTAAGGGGAAGCCAACGTCGGCCTCGCGCGGTGCTATGCAACGGGCGGCCGAGCGATTCGTAACAGCCTATCCGAACGACGCAGATGCCGACGGGGCGCGTCTACGGGTTGCGCAACAGACCAATGATTCGAAAAAAGCATTTTACATGCTCAATAATGTGAAGAAGCCAGCGAAGCTGAAAGGCGGGGTGCAACAAACGAAGTTCTATATCATTGCGCGCGATTTCGCTAACGCGATTCGTCGCAGTGGTAAAAAGATGCCGACTGGCTTGGCTACGCGCGGTATTACCGCATTCAAACAACTACCCAACAAGCAGCAGCGGGCACCGGAAAATCAAGCGATTGTGATCCAGATGCGCGCGCTCGCCGACAAGAACCCGACTGAAGTGCTCGCCGCAATTGATGCGGCGGAGCAAAGCGGAAAGCTCAGCATTTCGGCGCGCCAGGGGATGCTATGGGCGCGTATGAAAACGCTCGAACGGCTCGGTAATAACGACACCTTGTTGGCGTTTCTGAAACGCATTGCCAACGGCGGCCTTGAAGGCTGGCAGTTGGAACAAATTTATCCGGTTATTAAATCTAACGCCGACATCAATGTGCGGATGGCTGCCGCGCAAGCATTACTGCCCGGACTCAGCGCTGAACCGGCAATGGAGCGTCGCTTCAAAATTGTACTGATCGACGGCATGTTGGCGCTTAAGCAGTATGAACAAGCGTACGAGGAAGCGAAGAAATTTCGTGAAGCGTATCCGAAGGCCGGTGACGCGTATCGTTTATTCGCATTGGCAGCCGAAAATACCGATCGCGCGATCGAAGCAGATCGTGCGTGGCGCACGATTACCGATCGTGCGGATCCTAGGCGCGAAATGTGGTGGGAAGGGATGCTTCATCGAATGGAAATCCGCGCTGCTTCAACGCGACCTAAGACCGCCTGCGAAGTGCTTTCCGAGGTCGACGCACGCGCCGAATTAATGCCCCCGAGTGTTGCACCGAAAGTCGAAGCGTTACGCGCGAACTTGCCGTGCTCCGGTGCGACCGGTTAGCGCGCGGTATCGTTTGAACTTTATTTCCTACGCGCGATTGATCCTCAAGATATTTGGCGGTTCCAAAAGCCGCACCCATTTGTTGGAATCGAATAGGTTAAACCAATGGCCGTAACGCCGGTTAGTCTGTTGTGCGGCTTTCTTGGAAGCGGTAAGACGACCTTATTGGCCCGCGCGCTGGACTCGCCAGCGCTCGCCAACGCGTTGATTATTGTCAACTAATTTGGCGAAGTTAGTATCGATCATCTGATCGTCGCCGATTTAGCCGAAAACATTTTGGAGCTACGTAACGGTTGCCTTTGTTGCACGATCCGGGGCGACCTGGCGATGACGTTGCGCGATTTATATCACCAACGACAGCTCGGCGACGTCAAGCCGTTTAATCACGTCGTTGTCGAAACGAGCGGCCTCGCCGATCCAATCCCGTTAGTGCATACCTTAATGGCGAACCCGCCGTTAATGCGCGCTTATCAACTCGATTCGGTTGTATGCGTTGTCGATGCGGTGCACGGCGCGTCGACGATGGTCGAACACGAGACCGCCGCAAACCAAGTCGCGTTAGCCGATTTGATTGTCGTGTCTAAAACCGATGTGGCGACATCCACGCAGCTGGCTGCAGCACGCGCTCAAGTTAGTGCCATTAATCCGGCTGCTGAAACGCATGTTGCAGTGCAAGGCGAGATCGATATAGCGGTCGTGTTTGGTCGTCAATTATTCGATCCGAACGTTCGCATTGGTGATGTTGATCAATGGCTTGCGGCAAATTGCGAGCACAATCACGGTAGCGAGTATACAACTCACGCTATTGTGCATGAGGGAACTTTAAGCCTCGCTGGGACGTCTGTATTCTTAAACCATGTCGTCAATGAGCAGCGCGATCACATATTGCGTATAAAGGGTTTAGCCGGCTTTAATGAGCGCAACGGCGCACCTGCTTTGCTCCACGCAGTTCAAGATAAGTTCTACCCGGTGAATTGGCTCGAGGAATGGCCGAGCGCAGATAGATCGAGCCGTTTAGTGTTTATCGGGCGCGGGCTTGATGTGGAATGGCTAACCACGAAATTCCGTTCGCTGTGCCTTTAATCGCGAACGCTTACGTAAAGATTTTGAGGAATTAGAAATGCACATAAGAAAATACGATCGTGGTTATTCTCGGCGCCGATTCCTTGAGCGAACCTCGCAAGGACTATTTGGCGCTGGTCTACTCGTCCCGGTCTGGGATGCCGTCGCGCAAAACGGTGGATTTGAGGCGAGCTATCCAGATGAACTCCGCTCTATTGAAGAATATACCAAGGGTCGCTTAAAACCGGGCGACACGATCGACGCTAATAATGTCGAGTTTGTGCAAGATCTACTCGATCCAATTCGCTTCGAACAGATCAAGCAGATGGGGCGTAAACTCCAGCTCGTCCCTGCCGTTACGGAGATGACCCATTTAAGCCCGGTCGATTATATCGAAGCGACCTTACGCAATCAGGGACGTGCACGCTTCGACGCCAAGCAAAATGTTGTCACCGACGAGGGTAAGCCGTGGATCGGCGGTCTACCGTTTATCGAACCGAAGAATGGACTCGAGGTCTTTGTCGGGATTACCTTATCTTGGGGCCGCCACGATGTGTCGTTTTATCCGGTAAAAGATTATGAAATAAACCCCGATGGCAATGAGGGTTACTACTACGAGGTCATTTGGACGGAATACCAACCAGTTGCTCGGGTCACCTTAGATCCCAAGCCGTATTGGCCCGGTCATGAGCATATGTTGCGCTATCAATCGGTGCTGTTCACCTATCCGAACGATTCGAAAGGTACCTCGTTTTTGAATTCGTGGTACTACGACCAATCTAGATTCCCCGAACTGCATGGCTATTTGCCGCAGTTCAAGCGCGTACGCCAGTTCCCTGCTAGCCAACGTTTCGAGCCGTTGATCGCAGGCTCCACTCTTTATCTATCCGACGCGTGGGCGGCTGGCGATCCTTATCTTACTTGGGGTAATTACAAGATCATTTCGCGCGGACCGTTTCTTTCCGGTCTCTCGCAAAACTGGCACAGCGAAGACGAAAACTGGGAGGGTGGCACCCACGGTGGTCCAAAAGACAATACATTTTGGGATACGAACGTCGAATTAATTCCAGAAGTGATTGTAGTGGAGGCGGAGCCGACGTCCTATCCGCGTGCCCCAATCAGCAAGAAACGAGTGTGGTTCGACGCACGAACCTTGCTGCCTGTCGGGATGGTCAGTTACGATCGTCGCGGCGAACCGTTTAAGTCATTCGACGGCACGTATTCGTTGTATCAAAACGGTGACGCATCCGTGAAGGACGGCAACAACCCGTATTGGTCGTGGTGTAATGTGCATGCCCACAACGTGCAAAGCGGACGCATGACTCGGTTAGCACAGGTTAAAAATCTGCGCGGCTACGAGATGACGGTCAACGATCCGGACGTTTATGATAATTTCTTAACCCTGCAAGCATTGCGTCGTATGGGCACGTAGCGATCACGCTCGCTGGTGTCCGCTACCACTGAGGTCGCTCGGACACCACGACGTCACGTAGGTAGTAAGGTCGTTATTTCCCGATTATCGTAACACTCGCGACCGCTTCTTCGACGCCGTAAATTCCGCCGCCGTTTTGCGCGATGGCATGCTGCGCGTTGTCGACTTGACGATCACCGGCTTCGCCGCGTAATTGGGTGACCAGCTCATAGATTTGGCCGAGCCCAGTTGCACCAATCGGATGACCTTTCGATTCCAAGCCACCTGACACATTGATCGGGATACGCCCGCCAAGCGTGGTTTCACCGCGCTCTGCAATCACCCCGCCATCGCCTACGGCACAAAACCCCAGGGCTTCGGACTCGATAACTTCACCGCTTGCGCTGGCATCGTGTACTTCGGCCACGTCCATATCTTGCGGGCCGAGGCCGGCGAGCTCATATGCTTTTTGCGATCCAAGGCGACTGCAGTGACGGTTGAGATCCGTTGCTGGGCGATTCGAGCCGGTTTGGATGACGGTCGCGAGCACTTTCGCCGCACGAGATTTCGCATCGTTTAGCTTTTTCAACCCAGCGGCGTTGCACACAATGGCGGCGGCCGCGCCGTCGCTAATTGGCGAGCACATTGGAATCGTCAATGGATAGGTGATCGGTGCCGCGTTTAGTACTTCATCGATAGTAAATGGACGGGTGTATTGAGACAGCGGATTCATCGTCGAATGTCCGTGATTCTTCGAAGCAATTGCCGCCAGCTGTCGCTGCGTGGTACCGAATTCGCGCATATGCATTCGCGAGAAACCTGCGTAGACGTCCATAAACACGCTATAGGGGCGCGGCGAAGTAGAGCCTTCTGGGATTTCAACACCCTCACCCATATTGCTCCATTGTTCGACGATATTATCGACGTCCGATACATCCCAAGCGCCGTCGAAAGCGGCAAACATTTTCGCTTTATCTTCGGAGAACATTTTCTCCGCCCCGATCGCTAGCGCTATATCGACAGCACCCGCTTTGACGTAATTTACCGCCAGGTGAAACGCGGTACTCG